>RJWH01004387.1:0-109383 GCA_004363575.1 Solenodon paradoxus
TTCTGCTTGTGGTCTTCGATCTTTATTAGCCCGGTGAGAAAAGAACCTAGTTGATACGGTAACAATATTGTCATGTACAATAAGAAATTTATATTTGTTCTTTGTTCCCATTTCTGGCACAGAGTTCCTGGAACTCTTGAATTTCCTTGGAGAGCCATAAAAGGATCCTTTGTGATGCTAATGAGGCCACTTTGGGAAAGTACCTAAGGTTGGGGGCTGGTTGCCAAGGAGAAACAACCAGTGATTAGAGGGCTGGGACTTTCAATCCCACCCCCTGACCTCCTGGGAGGGGCTGGAGGGTGAGTCAGTTACCACTGATCAATTGCATCTGTGCAGTGAAGCCTTCACAAACCCCAAAAGGACGGGGTTTGGAGAGTCTCTGTGTTGGAGATTTGGGGAGAATGGCACACTCAGAGCATGGAAACTCCAAGTGCCTTCCCCACCCCTTCCCTGTACATTTCTCCATCTGGCCTTTCCTGACATCCTTTTATAGAGAACTGGTGAGCTAGTGAGTAAAATGTGTCTGAATTCTGTGAGCTGCTCTGGGAATACAGCCACACTAAGCAGTGGTGGTTGGACCTTCTCATTTACAACCACAAGGTCAGAACCTGGGCTTGGGATGGGCAGCAAAGAGGAGTGGTCTTGTGGGGCTGGGCCCTGCTGCTTGGGGTCTGGTGCACTTCCATGTTGGTAGTGTGGATACGGCTTGGTGCGCGCCTCAGCTGTGGGGCGTGGGTGCTTGTGACTCCTGGATATCCTGAGACTGTGCCAGAGCACGCAGGGCGCTTCAGAACAGAGGGGTGGATGTGAAGCAGGTGTTCATCAGGAAAGGAAAGTCTGGGCGTCCTTAAGGGTGAGGGTAGGTCCTTTCTAGAGGAACAACCTCGAGGGCTCAGGAGCCTGGGTTTCCAAACTGGTAGCTTGCTTTCACTGTTAGGCTGCCTTTGGACGTTCTCAGGTGGGACAAGGTTTCTTACTGGCAAGTTAGTGGTTTCATTTGACGTTGATCAGATGCTTCATGTTGGTGCCCTTTTTAAGAGGAATTGCTTTTCTTTCTAATAGTTTGCACCCTGAGCATCCGCACATCCACTTGGAGCTTCTTTGCTGATGGTTAGTTAACTGCCTTCAAAAGGCAATTGATTTCCTGGCTTTGATTAGCTGTGTTTTAAACTGACTTATACTGATAAACTGAATGACACTGATTGATAGCTTTCTGACTTGGATTTCCTCTCCTCCACTTTCTCTGTGTCCCGCTCTTAGCTAACTTCTCTTCCTGACAGTGTCAGAATCAAGCCGAATCCTCGCTGGTATCCGAGGATTTCTTGGTGTGGTGGGAAAACCTCCACAGTTTGCAGTTGGAGTCAGAATCTTTGGACGGAATGCATTTCCATATTGCAGCAGGTCCACTTCCCTGGCTGGGCCCCAGCTTGGTAATAACACATACCCACGTCCCTGGAATTGAAGATGGCCCTGCTGTGATCTGATCGGTGCAGAGTGGGACCACTGCAGCTCGGTGACCCCGAAATCCCCACAATCCTGTTTAATATCTGGTCACATAACCACAGATCCCCTAAGAGTTAAATTCCACTCAGTGAAGAGAAAAGAGGCTCCTGCAAGAGGATGGCTCGTCTTTATTATCTCTTAAAGTTTATGTGTTCAAATATGGTCTGGTTATGAGTTAACAATACAAGAACAATCAATACCTGACTCGGGAAAGGAGAAGTCACCCCATGTCCATAAAAGTGAAATGAGCATCATAAAACAATTATGGATTCAAGTTTTATGTATGTATGTATGTATGTATGTATGTATGTATGTATTTTTGCCTTGGCCAGGCAGGTATGGTTTGTCTTGGTGCTTCTGAATCAACGTTTCAATGCTTTCAAAACCCACACTACTCTTGGAGGGGTGTGTGCAGAATTCTACCACTGTGGGCCAGATGCACTGTTTCAGTTGACGCCATTTGCAAGAAGGACAGTAACAGGTGCTGACAGGTGTTCTGGACGTACCAGGTGCCTGTCACGCTGCACAGTGTGATGCAGAGATTCGCTTCAACCTCAAGAGGCCGGGGTAGGCGGTCCAGGGACCCACACCTGCCCAGGGTCACACAGTCATAGGAGGCATTGCCAGCATGTAAGCTCCAGCAATGGTCTTTCTCAGTGACATGGTGGGGGCTCTGCTCCCCGTCTGCCTGCGGCCGGAGCCTGTCACACAGTTGGTCTCCTGAACGGGGAGCAAGGAGACCCTTCTGACTGCCTGCAGACTTTCACTGTCACAGGAGAGCCTGGAGCCCAGGGCTGTCCCTCCCACCCCAGGCCCTCTGCTTCCCCTTGAGGTGCATTCCCATTCCAAACCATCATCCTACCCGGCCACTGGCTTCTCGGGATAAACATCATTGGCTGTTTAAAAATTACAGGCAGAAGAGGAAGCTGTTCACCATCTAGCGTAACAAGAATGATGCCGGCCCCCCAGGGAGCACTTTCCCCTCGAGGTGCAAGCGTGAGAAGATCTGGCCACCCCGTATTACCTGGATAAGGAAATGAGCACTTTTGTGAGCGGCCCAGAGGGCGTGATGGGCAGACGGTTGGTAGCACCTGCAGTGCTTCCATCAGCCCTGAACGCCTGTCACCACCGAGGCCCAGTCCCAGAGGCTGAGATTGATGGTGAGAGCGTGAGGATTTTCTCCGAAACGCTGACAGCAGGGTTTGGTGGCCTGGGACTCTTCAAAAGCAGCCGTCCTGTTCCTCAGTGGATGGAGGGCTTTTTAAAGGGCAAAGGAAAAAGGAGGATGACCTGCGGGCTTTTGGGAAGGGAAGGGGGCAGACACCTGGGTCTGGGTGGCCCCCAGGGGGTACAGGGAAAGGGATTTGGGGAGGAACGAGGTTGCATGTGTGCACAGGGGGCCTCCGCACCAGGTCTGGACCTCGGGTCTTAGCGCTTTGCCCCGGGATGGTCATCTTTCACCAGCAATAAAGTTGCTTCAAAGCAAATGTCAAGGAAGAAAGAAAGAAAGGATCAACTGCTTTGTTATTTATGTTAATCAGTGACTTCTGTAAGATCCCCTTTGCTTCTTGAGGAAGCGCATTATTTCTACACACTGGCGGCTTCGCTGGGGTTGGCCAGCCCATCCCGGGGGGAGAAGACTTCTCACTGTGGCCTGGGCGCTCAGGGGCAGCCGTCCGAGGGCATCTCTCCCACACACGCAAAGACAACTTGGCTTTAGGAGGAAAGGCCAGAAACCATGCATGGTCGCTGCCATAGTTCTTTGATGGAAGCAGTAACACTTGCTCTTGGAATGCATTGCGTGTGGCGACCTCTAGACCCCATTTATTCACCTGCCGCCCCCTCTTGACCTTGATGCAGTTCTTTGGCCTCAGTTATGTTTTGTGTTTTCTTCACCTCTCTGGTCTCTTCTGTGAGTGTGAGTCGGTGGGAAGGCATTTGTCTTTCATAGCGCAGACACACCCGTTAGACTTTGGGTTATGGGCGTCCTGTCCCCTGCTATTGAGGAAAATTAGGATGCAGTGCCACATATTTGCAATCTCCTCAGCATTTCTGCAGACTTCCCAAATCAGCAGGGTGGAAGAGCCGATAAACAGTGAACTTCGCATGGTATTCCTTGGGCAGTGGGTGGAGGCTTTTGAAGCTAAAAGGAGAAATGTCTCCTTTTGCTCTCTCCCTGTCTCACCAGGAACCACCTGCAGAGATGGCTTGGTCTTTGATGATTAAAAGCACCCCCTTCTTCGCCAGCTGCTGAGGAAGTAGTCAGCTTCGAATAAAAGTGACAGGGCAAAGGGTGTGAGCCTGGAAACAAGATGGGTCCCTCCTTTTTAATTTTTCAAGAATGAAAAATGTAGAGGAAGGAAGCAGGCAGGAGGAGGTGTGCCTCCGTCCCAGTGGTCATGCTGTCGGCAGCTCTCCCCACGCTGGTGGCCTTGGGCTTCACATGGCCGATGCCGTCCAGAGCTGCTGACCTCTGCTGAGTCACCATACACGCCAAGATAGGCTCCTTTCAAGCACGTCTTCACCCGCTGCTCAGAAGTCAGAGGCAGATGTGAACTAGGATATTAGGTCAGTCCTACCTATTTTCAGTCTAGAAATCACATGGACACTTCCAGGCACGTGGGGAGGAGTGTTTTCAGGGCCCAGACTGGTTTTACCTGCCCCCTTTTTTGCTCCCTGTTTTCCACAAGCCACGTGGTATTGCTTGTAAAAGACACATTCATTACAATTTTTAGAATGAAACCCAATGTGTAAGTGCCTGCACTTTTCTTTTTTAAAGGAAAGGTGCAGGCAGGAATGAAGGCGAGTAGGCAGGCGGGCAAGGAAGAGAGGAGGAGGAAGAAGCAGCTCAATTTATTTTATTGAATTATTCGTCTTGTCCCCCTGCCCCCACCCCAGCTCGGCGGCAGACCTGGGTCCTTGGGATATTGTGGGACTGCACTCGCGAGAGGCAGCCGGCTTACCTGCTGCACCACCAGTCGCTTCATGGAAAAAAGAGTTTTCATCTGAAGGATGAGCTTCTAGACCGTGAAGCTTCCTTTCTGCTCAGCTATCTAACGTCTCATTTTAGCGGCGTCTCTGCAGGTCGGCAGCCCCGACTTGCAGCGTCCCCCCAGGCCAGCTTTCCTTCCTTCCCGCTTTCCTCATCGTCCTTCCCCTCCCGGTCGGCACCCAGTCACTGCTGGGCTTGGTTTTGGGGGTTTGATTTATCTCAGCTGCTGATCTCTCCTTCCTGGTTGGAAATGGCATTGGGAACTTGTCAGCACCCAGAACGGGACAAACTGCCCCCGGAAGAGAGTGGTAGAAGCCACACAGAGCCATCCAGCCCCCAACCCCAGCTTCCTGAGGACCGTCCAGGCCTTGGAGAATGTGAGGGGTCATTGAGTCCTGGGCCAGCTTTTCCTGTAAGTGAAGCCAGGCTTGTTTTCGATGAACTCTGGCTTGAAAAAAGAAATGCCCTTGGCTGCCCTAAGGACTTGGGCTGTATAGTGCAAAGCAGCCTCATACTTTTGTTTCCCTGGTCTCTCGGGCACTGTCTTTCTTGCCAGATACTTTCTTAAAATGAACATGCCAGAAGCATTCCAGCCTGCCTTACCAGACGTCCACACCCTCCCGCCTGCCCACTGTGCAGAGGAGGGTGAGCCAGAGCGGCTGGTGGGGGGTCCTCTCCTGAGCTGCACTAAGCACTTCAGAAACAAAACTAGCTCAGAGGGATGGGTCAGTCTCCACAGCAGGAGTGATGTGGGCATGAGATGTTGATGATGAATCCACCACTTTATGGATAAACCAAGAGAAAAGAGATCTTCAGGATCGGGCGACGGGGGTGGGGGGGGGGGGTGCGGCGATGATAGGACAGCAGTCCCCAGTCTTCCCCCACAGCAGGTGTGTCCTCTTGTCACCTGTACAAGCAGACAGCCGCCTCTGTCCTGCCATAGTCATGCAGGCCTGTCTCTAACCTGAAGGAACTGATGGGAGGAAGAGGAAAGGAGGGGCATGCATCCCAAGGTGTGTTTTTAGGGTCCCAGGAAGCAGGTGGCATCTCCTGCTGTTGTGACTTTAGGAGAAAGTTCTTTTGTTTCAGAGCTCTGCTGACATCAGGACTCCTCCCCCGCCAACGAGAAGGCCTTCTCTTCCCACATCCAGGTGGTTTGCGTTCTGTAAAGAATATGTGTAAATATGTGTACAGAGCCCTGTTTGAGATACACAGCTATATGTGGTTAGGAAAAGAAAACACCCTCTTCTCAAGAGCCGTTCCTTGGGCCAGAGGAGGGATTTGCACCCAGGAATCTCGTTGCAACCAGCGCTGCTCTTTCTGCCCCTGGGAACTCAGTCTCCTGCTTTTGCTTTCTTTTCTACCATCAGCCTATGAGCTGTACTTCTTAATGCTTCAGGAATTCTTTCTTCAACCGTGTCGTCTGCGGACCCCGAGCCGTCCCAGCAAACTCAGTCATCTTTGTGGACTCCTTGGAGAAAAGCAAAATATGTCCCTGTTTTCCAAGGAGATTTGGAGATTTGGGCCAAGAGGTGAAGGCAGGGGGCCGGGAATAAAGTCTGGGTGATGGAGAGAAAAAGAAGCTCATAGCTAATGTGCTGATTGGGTCTCATGACTCTGAAGGGAAAACAAGGCCTCCTGTTCCCCCAACACCACCCCCGCACCCATGCCTCTGGTGAAAACCGGGAGCTAAGACCCCGTCATCCCGTGGTGCGGACAGCAGGTACATGCCCGATTTCCTGCCCCAGCTCAGTGCAGGGGCCAGGCATGTCCCAGGGCTCTAGGTCCCGATGGCTGGGGCTCAGATCCCAGCGTCCACTCCCTTCTCTGGCACTTGGAGCTGTTGAGCCTCTCTGTGCCTTCATGTCCCCATTTTCACAATGATAGTAATAAAGCTTTAACCTCAGAAAGACCTGAGTGAGCAGAGCAGTACGTTAAAATCCAGCAGGCCACAAATTGAGTTTTCTTTGCCAGTTATTAACTCTCTGACCGTGAACATGCCTGACCTGCCCTTGAACTAGTGGGAGGACCATGAAGGTGGCAGATGCTCTGTACGGAGCGCAGTGCCTGGTGGAGGAGCACTCAGTAAATGCTCAAGTTAGTGTGATTATGTCAATGTGGTTTGAGTTTAATTTTCTCTCAAGAGAAGGTTGGTGGCGTCGATGTGGACACCTGGAGGTGGTTCCCAGGCCGCCCCGCGGGAGAGGCCCCGCTAAACACAGTCAGATGCAGGGCAGCAGGCACCGGGAAGGCAGGGACCTGGCGGAGAGATGAAGAGGAGGGCCAGCTGCCAGGGGATGAGTAATTTCTGCGGGCAGGTGCGTCCCACTATCTGCAGAAAAGCCACCTGTGTGCACCAGCTTCAGCTTGGACTTGGGACTCCAGAGCTGGTCAGTGCCCTCCTCACAGGGTCCCACACTGCATGCGGCCTAGTGGTTCCCCCAGGTCCAGTGTCCCAGAGTCAACACAGGTTTCCAGACAAGGAAGGAGGCGGTGAGGAAGAGCCTTACGGGGGCCTGGAAGGGGTTATGCGTGTTTGCATGTGTGAGTGTGTGTGCATTCAGCTAGACACTGACCTGTCACGTGTTTATGTTGTGGTATGCTTATCTCTCCTGCGGGAATGGACTGCTAATTTACATGAGACATTTAGTTAAAAATGTGTCATCGCCTCATTAATGTCTCCTCCACGGATGCATCGTTGTCTCTCTCCCTGATATAAGTGCGGTGCCAGTGTGCCCGGCATGCCTGCTGTTGTGACAGGTGTGAAGGAGGGTGCACGAGAGGGCACCTGCCTTCGTCCCGTGTGAGAGGAGCATAGCCTGGACCCCCATCAGTCACTGTGGGCTTCTTTCTCAAGTTGCGCCCTCAGGTGAGGGGCCAGGGTCAGAGGCCTCCGAAGACTGCTGGTCTGTGGGGGCAGCTCCCCACTTTGGAGATCAAGAGAGGTGGGGCATCCCTTGGTGCCCAGTCCCCAGCCCCTTTCCTTTCAAATGTAAGTACCAGCTAGCAGAACACCCAGGGGCCTCAGATGAAGGGTCATGAATTATTCATCTCCTAGTCTGGGCTCTGCGCTCCCTACTCCTCCTGTTTCTGTCCTGAAAGGCAGCCAATGAGAAAGGCGCCTTGTTCACTGGTTGAATTACTGCATATGAATGGCTGGAGGACGCTTTCAAAGCCGCTCTTAGAATTGGCCAATTAAAAAAAGCAGCCCAATTTGTTTCAGAAGCTACACTGGAAATGAATGAGGGCCCCTCCATCTCTGCTGGCTATTAACACAGCTTCACTTCTCACAGAGCAACTATTTTAATTAAATCAATGATTATGTTTCATAGAATTCTGTGCTCTTCAGCACAAATCAGCAGAGTGTCTCTGCTTTTGAAAACTTAATTTAGGCCAAATGCAGGTTGGGGACAGGCAGCAGGCTGGCCGGGAGAGGGACACTCTTACCTTCTGCTTGAATGTCTCCCTCTCACCCGGGGTGCGGGGGTAGGGTGGGGGGTAGGCACCGCTGGGGCTCCAGCTTCAGCTCCCTGGGAGGCAGATAGACTTTTCCTTTGGTGGGGGCAGTGGGGAGATTGTCAAGCTTCCCAGTGGAATTCTGTTCTGGTTGCAGGATGCCTTCATGTCTCAGATGAAGGCTGGGCCTCCCCAAGATGTTCAGCTAGGGCTCCCCTGCAGGTGTCACCTGGAATGTCAAGCTGAGGTCATTCGAGGCCCTGCAGGCTCACAAGAAACTCTTACCACTCCCTTAACTACTGAGAAGAATGAAAACTGGGGAACTTCCCTAGAACCAGGATTTTTACCAGAAATAACCTTTCTATTAGAGAAACTTGAGTGTGTGTGCGTGCGCGCGTGCATGTGTACAAATATCTGTTATTCAGCATTTAAATGTCCACATCTGATCTTTATCATATGGATCACCCTCTCTTCCTCAGGGGAGTTCCCCCAACTCCTTGCAACTCCAGGGCCCTCTCCCATTCCTTAGCTGCAATAGACACCCTCCTTTTGCCCCCATTGTTTTAGAATCTGCATTCCCATACATATGTCGTTAAATTTGTTCTTTCCTCCTGAGAATCTGTCTGGTGATCATTTGGTTGCTGGACCAGCAAAGGCGGAAGGTTGGGAAGTGTTTGCTCCTATCTTACAAAGCGGGTGGGTGTGTTCAGGGTCCCAGCTCTGAGGGTACGCAGTAGAAAGAATTCAGAAGGCGCCTCCAGCTGCAGCCCCAAGTTTATTAGCAGGTGGGAGGGCACCGCCTGGAGAGGGGACAGGTGGACCACTGCCCCGGGGGTTCTGACAAGATCTTGTTCTGGCGGCAGGTACTAAGGGGGAGGCACAGCCATAGGCGGAGCGGTGGGCTTCCTCCTGATCTGATTATCTGCCTCTTTCTGGTAGTGGAACTTTGGAGGCCGGAAAGAATAGCCGGTTTTCTGGCTTTAGCCTATTTGCTTGGCTCCACTGACCTGGTTCCATTTCATTTGTCGCTTCTGTCCGTCCGAGGTGTCCTGTGGGAGTTTGCTGGCTGCTCAGCAGGTGGGTAGAACCATTTTTTTAAAATTAAAGGAAAGATGCAAGGATGGATAAAGTTAAGAGGAAGTTACATTTCATTCTATTTTATTTAGTTGTTCACATTGGTTGTGGGGGAAATACCCGAGCTCCATAAACAATGTGTTACTTTGCAGGAGAAAAAGAAGAGAACCTGTGACTGGTGAGGCAGAATTCGAAGTTAAGTTAAAGAAACAGATGCTCCTGAGGAAGGGTTTTCATCATTTCTCAAATTTGATGGCCCTCCTTGTATTCCATCTTGAACTCATGAGAATCTCTCTTCACTGGGCATCTGGGATGGTTCACGATATGACAAAGGTCACCCTTTCCCGTCCCCGCAGTCGGCAGAGATGGTCGGATAGGTGTGTGTAGTAGTCCTCAGTCTAGGAAGAAAGGGAACAAGATCTCTGACTCTTCTCTCTTGAGGGTCTGCAATTCTAGAACATCTCTATTGGCTTGAGAAAGTCCCTGCAGAGATTAGTGGAAGGAAAAGACTCAAGGTCCCCATCGGGCAACCTGTCGTGAAGAGAGGAGCCTCTGGGCTGGGGGTTCACAGTTCCAACTCTACAGGATTGGGTCTCTGATACCAGAAGCTCTTCTAGATTCGTCCTCCCTGATGAGGTGAATTGTTTTGAGTGCAGTGTTGAGCATGTAATTTGAAAAGCTGGGCATTGAAAAGCTGTGATCTTGGATATGTAAGTCTGGGACTAGCGCAGAGTCTCTGGAAGGAAGCAAGGACGTCCATGCGACAGTGGAGACCTGTGTCATCCTGGTCATGCCGGTTTTCAGCAGTCACACTGATCAGAAACCATGAGAAAAAAGGTCACCCCGAAGTGACATTTCTCATGGATCAATCTTTGACTACCTATCTCCTTCCACCTGGCTTTTGGGACAGGATTGACTAATCCCTTTGGGTTAAATAAACAGTTTCTTGGGTGTTTCATTGAGAGTGAGGTGTGTGTTAAAAGATTGACTATTATTTTGTTAACAATATTTGCTAGATGCGATTTCAGATACTTTGCGTGTAAACTTCATTCCAGTTCTTTAAGGGAGATGTCATTATTCCTATTCAACAGACAAGAAACTGAAGGTAGGGAGAAGTTACGTAATTTGCCCAAGGTCACATAGCAGGTCAGATTGGCATCAGCCTTCAAATTCGGGCATTCTGGCGTCAGATCTTAAAGCATTAGCTAGGAAAGCAGAAGTGACCACATCTGTCCCAGGTGCTGATAAAAGTGTCATGTGGGTGACAGATGTGAAATGTGATTCAGCGATCCATCTCAATTCCATCTCATCAGCAGACACATGGGTGCTGAGTGCGTCCTCTCCTTCAGTGTCAGCAAACTCTAGGGCTTCGAAGAACAGAGGACCTCACGGTGCTTTGAGCCAAAAGCAATTTTCTGCTTTGTCTCTGTTAGGATGGCAACCTAAACCTGGTGGCCGACTTTATTCTTTTTTTTTTTTTTCCAAAGGAAAATGGTGCTAAAAAGTAAAAAGAAACAGCTTCTCAATACCTAGTACGTAGGAAAACAAGCAGCAGCCCTGTGGCTGGATGGCGCCTGCTGAAGAAGCCAGCTGACAGCCGGCGGCTCCCTGTGGGGAGGCAGCACAGAGCCAGCCAAGCGCCTTTCACTATGGTGTTTTCAAACTGTGGCCACTGGTGATAGTCCTCCTGCAGCTCAGAGGCACCTCGATGCTAAGTGGGTGCTCAGGAAAATCACATTGATGTGCTGTGGTTAGAGAGCATGTGTAGGTGTGTCTGAGTCTGTTCAGGTAACAGAATAACAGAGGCGGGGGATATGCAAGCAGTGCATTTACTTCTCACAATTCTGGAGGCTGCTCTTTGGTGCACAGGGAGTCGTCTTTTACTGCCCTCACACAGCAGATGCTGTGTGGGGTCTCTGGGGGGGCCTCTTTTATATGGGCACTAATCTCATTGATGAGGTCTCTGGGGGGCCTCTTTTATATGGGCACTAATCTCATTGATGAGGGCTCCACCCTCATGACCTAGTCACCTCTTCCCCAGCTCCAAATACCATACTGGGGATTCTGTTTCCACCTGTGAGTTCTGGGGAACGCGTTGAGTCTACAGCATGTGTGTGTGTGTGTGTGTGTGTCTGTCTGTATCCTTTTCCTTGGGCAGCAGCACTCTTAGGGGAGCCATTGGGCAGTTGGGGTGGGAGGGCTGAAGTTTAGAGCAGAGGATGGCAGTTACTGTCCTTGAAAACCCACAAGAAAATGTTTTCGGCTTTGTCCACAGTTCAGTCTTCGTTCCAACTATTCACCTCCACTGTCGTAGTGTGAAAGCCGCCACAGACAGTCACTGAACAAGCGCGGCCGTGTTTCCACAAAACTCCATTCATAGGCTCAGGTCCTGCCGGCCAGTGTCTGCAGTCCCCTGTGTTTGAGCTTCAGCTCCAGGCCCATCAGGATGAGGAGATGAATGCCCCCAAGCTTCGTGCAGTGACTGGAGGCTCAGGGATACTGCGTTTCTAGAATATGGGAACATGAAAGTGTCACTGGCTCTGTTATATGGACTTGGGGTGAGGCAGATCGGGAGAGAGAAACAGCTGGTTATTTTAGAATAAGTTTAGATTTCTGGAAATCTTACAGAGGTAACAGTCCATATACGGTCACCACTTTCCTTTAATGTTAGCATCTACATTAGCTGGGTGCATTTCTCAAATTTAAAAAACCTGCATTGGTGATTACTATATCCTATCTCTCTCTCTCTATATATTTCTATATAGAGATACATACATACATACATATATATATGTATATAAGAGAGAGAGAGAGAGATTAAGATGAAGATATATAGTTTCTGCTTCCTGATATAGAGCTCCTAAAACGTAACAATTTCCGTATTTTATTATTTATAATGGGCCCCTTTCTCACCTCACCGAGTTTATGCTAGGAGATGATTTGGTGGCGCAGGGTGGGGTTGATGGGGGCTGGTTGCCAGAGGAATGAAGTCTGTGATTGGAGGGTGAAACTTTCAGCCTCATCCCCTGGCCTTTGCGGGGGAGGGGGAGGGCCAGAGACCATGTTCAGTGGCCAGTGGCCCGTGATGTCATCGATCTTAGCCATGGAATGAAACTTGATAAACTTTTGAACAGCAAGATCGTAGAACCTCTAGATTTGTGAAAAGCACAGATGTGCTTGGAGAATAGGCCGCCCGGATGGGGCACCGCCATGGCTGGCCCTCACCCGCGCTCCCCACCCAGCCCCAGTGCCTCGCGCTCTGCATCCCTCCAGTTGCCGTCCCGGGTTGCCTGAGTTCTGCGGGCTGATCCATTGAGCGGCTGAAACCGGGAGATCATGGCACCCCTGAATTGGCTGTTGGTTGGAGAATGTAGGTAGGTAGCCTGGGCACCCTACTGGCAGCTGGCATCCGAAGTGGGGGCTGTCTTTATTTTAAATTTGAGGTAATATTGACTTATAACACTATGTGTTTTAGATGTGCAGGCTCATTACTCTTTATGAAATACATGAGCACGCACCACACCCTCCTCCACTGTCGATATCCTTCCTCCCGCCCCGTCCACTGGACCCCACACCCCTTTGCTCCCCCACCCCTTTCTCCTCTGGGGCCCTCAGTTCTGATGTCAGTGTCCGAGGGTTACTTCTCGTTTGGTTTTGTCTGTTCTTTTGCTTTGTTTCTTTATATTTCAAATATAAGTGAAATCAGGCATTTCTCTTTCTCCTTCTGACTTATTTCACAGCATTATCCTCATCCTCTAGATCCACCCATGTTGTCCCAAGTGGCAAGATTTCATCTTTTTCACAGCTAAGTAATATTCCATTGTGTATATAGGCCACATCTTTATCTATCATCTGTTGAGGGGCCTTAGGTTGTTTCCATGTCTTGGTTATTATGAATAGTGGTATAATGAACACGGAGGGGCAGATATCTTTTTACATTGTTTTCATATTCTCTGGTTAGATGCCTAGAGGTAGAATGACTGGATCATCGGTCATTCCATTTTAGGTTTTTGAACAGTCTCCATACAGTTTTCCAAAGAGGCTGCACCCATTTATATTCCTACCAAGCGTGCACAAGAGTTCCGTGGGGACTGTCCTATAGAACCGAGCCTTTACTCTGTGGAGTCTGTGCCGACTTGGGGTAGTTAGTGTCAGGATAGAAAGGAATTGTAGGACACCCAGTTGTTACTGGGGCAGTAGGTGCTTTTTGGTCAAAGCGCAGACAATTACTATAAATTAAATTTTAAATGCAATTTGGATTTTACTCATTTTTCCATTAACTATCCTCTGTGTTCCAGGATCCAGTCTAGGGTGTCATATTGTGTTTAGTGGTCATGTCTCCCCAATCTTCTCTGACTTGTGACATTTTGTCAGTCTTATATTCCTGGAGAGTTTTGAGGAGTTGGCTGTTTTTTCAATTACTCGTCAAATTTGGGTTTTTCTCGTGATTACCCTGGGGTGATGAAGTTTTTGGAAATAGTATTACAGGGGGGAAGCCTCCTTATCACATCATCTCAGGAGTCTGTGGTGTGTGTGTGATGTGAACTGGTGATGTGAAACTCCAGCTGCTTGGTGAAAGTATTATTTGTAATTTCTCCACTGAAAAGTTGCTGTGTGTTTAGGCAATCATACGTTTAGAGAACATCTAAGTAAAGCAAATGACGAAATGACGACATTGTAGAATAACAGGACTCGGAGAGGTGAGACAACTTGTCTTCTGCTCACACCTCCTCGTCTGCAAGCAGTTAGTGGCCTCGCCTGGCTGAAGGTGCAGGGAAGCGCCATTTCCTCTGTGTGCCTTGAGGATGAGGAGGCAGTGGAAAGCTTGCTTATTCATGCTTCCATTCTTGATCCTTTCCATTTGGTTATTTGGCCTCAACTACAGGGCTCAGAACAGTCCTGACCGTGGAGGAAGGTTGAAAATTGCTGAGTGCTAGTGAGAGGAAATTTTACTTAAGATCGAGGTGTTCCCTCAAGGTCTTCCCCTACGTCCCTAAGTGTTCACGTGGTGGAAACATTCAACTCCACATCTCTCAATCATTCTTCTGTTTCTTTCTTAGCCTCCACCCTTCTTGTTAGGCAGGGTTGTCAGTAGAAATACCCGTCTAGGCCAACACTAGGTTTGTTTTTTTTAAGGAAGGCAGCAAGAAGAGAAAGAAGCATTTAAGAGGGGAAGAGAGAGATGGAAGAGTCATCTGTATTTACTTCGTCCTCTCTTTCACCCTGGCCTCAGGTCGAGAACCTGGGTCCTTGCTTCATGTGAGCCACACAGCAGCGTCGCAGTTTGCCTCAAACACAGGGACGCACCTTCGGCTGGCTCTGCCCTTAGTGTTTCCTATGAGGTCGCATTAAAAGAAATCCAAGTCTCTTAGCGCTCAAGCCACCTCACATTCAAAGCCCCAAGACTAATTCTGTTCTTTACCTGTGCCCCTCTGAGCACGAACGGGGCCGAGGGTCCAAGGACACAACCGTAACAACTCACTGATGTATCCCAGCCAGTCCTCTTGGCAGTAACACGTCCTGGAGGCTTGACTGCCCTGCACCGTCCTGCCCGCGCCGCATTCACCTTCCGTCTCTCCCCTCCCTGAGCACAGCGGCGTGTGCAGACTCCCACGTCACGGTCTCCCTTCACGTCCGGCTCTTGGGTAGACTTGACTTTTAAGAGCTTGTCTGAAGGCTTTGCTTTTGTCTTGTCCTTCGTGGAAGAGGAGGGCCGTACGCAGGGAAGGCCAAATGCTCTGTGGAGAGAGGGTATGGACAGCCGGTTCCATGGGGGTGCTGTGCATCCCATGCCAGTGGACTCCTGCCATTCCTCCTCATGGTCCCCAACCCGAGTCACCTGAGCTCTGCCGGTGGTGGCCTGCAACGCAGACCCTGGCCTGGGCTTCCCATTCAAAAGACCGGCACAGGCCCAGAGGTGTTTTCTCAACTTGTTCTGTGGAAAAAGTAACCCAGAGAAATATGTCAGGAAAATTAGCATTACAGGGTCAGTGACATTTGCTGAAGCTTGGGTTGAGCAAAGTTAGACAAGCTTCCTTATTATCAAAATCCCTAGAGCTAATGTGATTGGGGATTGTCCAGCCTTGTGGCCCCCAAATTTGCCGGAACCCCTGTCCCACAGCAAATGAGAAATCTGTTGGTCCCACTTCTGAAAATGCGGCCCCAGAAGCTGTCAGTCAGCAAAGAACATTGAAGAATATTCTGCTGCTGTTTTAGTACCGTTTAGAGAGTAGTAGCTTAAAACAAAAGTAATAACTAATTATTGCCTTTTTTCAGAGTTCACAGATTTCTTTCCCAGTGTCTAACTCATGAAAATGAGGAATTCATTTTTGATTTAATTTTTGAATGGGTAATATATTTTCCTGGTTCAAAAAGAGGAAGAGTAAAAATATACTCCATAAAAGTCTCTCTCACCTTGTTTTTATCCTCCTTATACTCAGATTCCATTCTTTCCCCTGTCCTCAGGCAACCACTGTTAATACGCTGTTTGGTTTCCACACAGGCTTTATGTCTACACAAGTAAAGGAAACATCCTTTTTCTGTCTCCAGATTTTTTAGTAGAAAAGAAAAAAATTGACAATACTTTAAAAAGTGAGATTTGTCTAGGTACCGTTTCCACAGACTGAGATTCTCTCTTTTACAGTCAGTGAGTTTAACAATGTGTCTGGTTGTGTAAGCGCCATCATCACAGGTAGAAGTAGCCCCATTGTTCCAGAATGTTCTCTCTGACCCCCTTGCCAGTGAAGTCTCTGCCTCTGTTCCCAGGACCTGGCAAGCACTGGTTTTGTCTTCTAGCTTTTCCTTTTCTGCAGTGAATCCTACAATGTGCAGTCTTGCAGTCTCTCTTTCCTGTCTTTTACTTACCACCGTGCTTCTGAGAGGTGTCGAAGAGAAGTGGTCGCCTTCTCTTGACTAGCATGATGTTCCGCCCCATGGTGGACACTTGAGTGTTACCAGTGATGGGCAAACGGGAGAAAGCTGCTGTCAACATTCAGGTGCAGGTCAGTGTGGCCATGTGTTTCCTATTTTCAGGACTTGTAGCTTGGCTTCTTCCACTTAAATGATGTGACCCGTAAGTGTTTCCATCTTGGTGAATGAAACTCTTCCTCATGGGGTTTGGACCTACTAGGAACTGGATGCTCTAACAGCCCTGTGAGGAAGGTAACTTGGTCATGTCCAGGTTAAGTTGGACCATCAGAGGCTCACACAGATGAAGCTATTTTTCCAAACTTATAAATGGAAGAAAGAAGAACTAGATCTGACTCCCAAGTTGTATGGAAAAGCAAGTCTTTATCGAGGGAGTAGCAACTAGCTTTGCCATGATCTGTGCTCAAATTTTTTTATTTTTAAGGAAAAATACAAGCAGGAATGTAGGCAAGTAGGCAGGCGGGGAGGAAGAGAAGGGAGGAAAAAGCATTTGTTTATACTTTATTTTATTGTTCATCTTGGTTATTCCCTAACCCCTGGGATGTGAACTTGGGTCCTTGGGATATTCATGGACTGCGCTGGTCAGGGGTAGTGGACACAGCGGCTACTCCCCTAGGGGGCACTGTCCTTAACATGTTAAACCAATCCTGCCCTCTACCAGCAGATTTTCTCCTCCAGTCGCTTCCACCTGTAATGGGAAGACTTTGAAAGCTCAAGTGGATTTCCATGCCCTCCACGCCTTAGGCTTCCCAGTGTGGAAGTGCCAGTCTCAGTGCCTGGGAGAGGGACAGAGAGGCTCTAGAATAGGAGTGTTTACTCAGCTTCCACCGTCAGCCTGGAGCTCTGTTTCCACAAGAATCCAGAAAATAGGCACCGTCTCGGTGTCAAGCTCCTGGCAGTTTTACAAGTCAGGCCGGTCCTGGCTGCAGTGGCTCCATGTTCGAAGGCTCCTGCACAGACTCAGTGTAATGTTTAGAGTCGAAACCAAGATTATCGCCAGGCCCAGCAATGAGCGGGGAGTGTGACACCCCAGCTGGGGAAACCTGCACCCTTCCAGGCAATTTGGAGTAGTTTGTTGGGTGTGTATTTGCCCAAATGAACTTTTAGCAACTGTGATGGGAACCAGGACAGAATAGCAAACCAGGCAGGGTGCCAGGACAAGGCTGCTAAACCAGGACAATTCTTTTCACAGTGGGTTGCCCAGTCCCCCTATCCCATCCTGTTAGAGCAGGGAGTGAGCTGAGGCTTCTGGAGTAGGGTGGGTGGGGTGGAGCAGCTCAGAGTCAGGCCAGGGGCTTCAGGAGCAGGGAGAAGGGAGTCAGGCAGCACCGTGCTTGCTATAATTTAGTTCTTGCCCAAACTCTGCAACCCGTTCTGTGTTGCTGTGAGAAAAAATCAGATCACTTAGGGTGAAATAAACTATATTTTCTTTTCTTGCCAAACTGGTTTTTGTGTGATGGAGGGTCACAGGAGAGCTTCCCCCATTTCCCTGAGTTTGTTCTCAGGCTGGACAAACCCTCGCATGCATGATAAGTGGTAGAAGGGGTACGTTCTGAGGCAGCCGGGGCAGACTGAAGACTTACGTGCTGAGACCTGGAAAGGGGACCTGGGGTGTCCTCACTCGGGGAGGAGGAATGACCCATCTTTACTCTGAAAGTAAAGATAAATAGTTTCCCTTTCCAGAAGGGACAAAGGTCACTTCTGGATTTGAGGAAGGGTGCAGGCCCAGGGAGTGGTAGATGGCTTCTTGGATTAAGGGAAGGGGAAGGGGCTGGAAGAGTAGAAGCCTCTCCCTGTCCCTGGGGCTGTCCTGCATTGCCCTTGGCATAGCCATCTCTGGATGGTGTTAGCCCAGTGTCTGCGGTGCTGGCCCTGCCAGGCCAGCATGTGGTCTGGTTTTTCCACTGATACCCATCTCCCTGTCCCTGGTGGGTTGTCATGTAGGGTGGGAAATTCCACTGTGTGGAATATTTGCCAAATCCCATTTGGATGCCCTTTTTTTCAGTAACCACCCTTGAAAGTCACCATTGGAGGGCCAGAGGGCCAGCAGAGGGGGCAGCACAGCACCACTGACCCCTGGCCCCACCACAGCAGAAACTGCAGTGCCAGGCAGGCGTGGCTTGTGCCTTCCTTTTGGAATCTTCTCCAAAACGTGGTTCTCTGGATCCATACCTCAAGGATAGACACATAGCAGCCAGGACCGCTGCACTGGGTATTACAGGATGAGAGAAATACAGGTCTGTGTGAAGTCCTTCTCAGGCATGGCAGCAGCTGTCCATCTCCATGAATAATTCCTCCCACACAGGACTGAGCGGTGCTGGTGTGCAGGGTACTGGGGAGGGGCTGGCAGCTTTCATCAACCCCTCCCCTGCTCAGGGCACTGTGCTGGGTGTTGAAAAACAAGCTAACAAACATCTCCTTATAAGGCTACTTGTCTTGTTTACAAAGTACTTCCTTACTCTTCATTCTCAATTTGTCCTTGAGTCTTAGGAGACTGCCAGGGTCAGAAAGACACATCTTTTAAAAAATGCAGCAATCGGAGGACCAACAGAAAGAGTTGATACCCAAATAGCACAGAATTAACTTGCCCCTTTTCTTTTAACCTAAAGCACTTAAGTATGCCAGGTTTTGATGCAGCCTTTGATATGAGTGTGGATCTGTTGATTGCAGATGGCGCATTACTTTCTATCCACAAACCTCACTCTTAAGGTACCATCTGCAATTCCTAGGTTAGAGTCCTTAAAGTGAAATCGAAATCTAGAATAATCCCAAGACACTCGGAGTTTAGAATCCCTCTGATACTAAGATTTCCCACATTCTTTTATGATTGTTTCACTTTTATCTAATTGGATAACAACTCAACACCAAAATACTTTATTGAGGAAAGATTGACATGTGAAAAAGTACACATTTAAAACACAGAACTCCATGAAATGGAGGCTACGTGGACGCCAATGAAACCATCAGCAGTATCAGGTCGCAAACATGTTACAGCTCTCCTGGCGACAAACCAAGTGGGCACTCTTGGGAAGTATTTCAGGCAGATTGATTGCGCGCGGCCTCAGCAAGGATCCTTCCCCAAAGGCTGAGCATGGGCTTCAGGTTAGGGTGCACTTATATAGGTTAGAGCACGCACGGGAAGAGAGAGATCTAACGGGGCGTTTCAAGTGCAGGAAGTTCTTTGTCAGTGACTTAGCAGTTGCCTGCAGCATCCCAGGAAGCTTAGATCACAGGACGTTTCACGGCTCTGCTTTGTGGCTGTCTTCATGGCCACTGGGATGCGGCGGCCAGGCCTTTTCCCTCACAAGCATGTCCTCACCAACCAAAGCTTTCTCCTACCTCTGGTGGTGGTATTGTAAGAGCACTTGATACGAAAACTGCCTTCCTGGCACGTTTTGAGTATACAGTGCAGCGTCGTGAGCTGTTGGCACTATCCTGTTAGTCTTCCAGCTCTTAGTTACCTGTGTAATTGTACCTTGGGCTGTGTGTGTGTGTGTATGTGTGTGTGTGGGTGGTGTGTGTGTGGGGTGTGTGTGTGTGTGGGGGGGGCTACTCCCAGGAGAGACGGGACCACTGTGCCACCAGGGCACACCCTGGATCATGTATTTCTAATTTTAATGTTTCGAAGAATCTCCATACTGTTCTTAGTGACGGCTGTACCCATCAACATTGTGAGCAAGAATTTTCACGGATACTCCATTAGTTATGATTTTCCTAAGTATGGAATCTAGTTTCCAAGGAAGTAACAATCATTTATACTCCTATTTCATTGGTTTAGCTACTGGTTCATAGAATCGCCCGGCTACATTAATTGGTAAATCGGATTTGTGAACACAAATCGGTAAATCGGATTTGGGAAAACAAGCATAGCCTCTGTGTGACAGAGTGACTGTGGGCTTAGTGTGAATGTTTAGCTGAGGAAATGAACATCACTTAGACTGTA
Organism: Solenodon paradoxus; assembly: GCA_004363575.1. Lineage (NCBI taxonomy): Eukaryota > Metazoa > Chordata > Mammalia > Eulipotyphla > Solenodontidae > Solenodon > Solenodon paradoxus. Next base: position 19,896 of record RJWH01004387.1, read on the forward strand.
ACGTGATGATCAGACCTTCCATTCTTCATGGCGGCTTGACCATTGTGCTTCTGTGGGCTGTGCAGTTCCCTACATTGAGCAAGGCTTGATGAATGGGTCCCAGGAGAACTGCAGCCCCTGTGACTTCTTGAAATATCTTCTTTGTTTCAGGATTCTCTGCTAAACTCTATTAAGTTCTTTGCCAAGTCCTTTATGGATTGTTCTATGCTGGGGAGTATTCCCATTTCCTTCCTGCCCTGTCCTCTACTCAAAGAATCTGCAACATGGTGTAATTTTTTTCTCCATCAAACCATAGATACATGGACTAGACATGAACAAGATTGATTCTATTTGTTCTTGTGAGAGAGAAAGTTGGGAGGCAAGGATAGGTGTGCAGAGAAAGAGACAGTCTTGGCTCCTTATGACTTTCAAATTTTCAGTTCTGGTCATTCATCCATCATCCATTCATTCATTGATCTATCCACCCATCATCTATCCATCCATCATCCATCCAAGTATCTATCCATCAGTCTATGCATCCATGCATCCATCCATCATCCATCCTTCCATCCATCCATTGATCTATCCATTCATCTACCCATCATCATCCATCCTTTCATCCATCTATCCATCCGTCATCCATCCAAGCATCTATTCATCCATTGATTCATCCATCCATCCATCCATTGATCTATCCATCCATCATCTATCCATTCATCCATCCACCCATTCATCCACCCATCCATCTATGAAGGAAAATACACCGAGTGCTTACATTGGGTCAGGACTTGCTGTAGGCACTGGAAATGATGGGGAAAATATGTTTTCCTCATCAGTCTTGCATTTTTTGTGTAAATAGTCAATAAGTGAACTGTTGTGTATTTTTTTTTTTTTTTCCTAGGAAAGGTGCCGTAGGAATGAAGGTGAGCAGACAGGCAGGAAGAGAGGGGAGAAAGAGCACTTCATTCAGTGTGTTCAGTTTTTCCTCATCGGTTGTTTCCCAGGCTCTGGGTCTTGAACCAGGACCTTAGGACTGTGCCTGGTTTAACTCTCGGCCACCAGTTGTGATTCTTAAACCAGGTTTTAGTTGTGTCACACAGACGTGGAGGTGCCTTCAGTTCCTGTGCTCTGATCCTCCTTTCCAGAGGCTCCATTAACCTTCTCAGACTTTCTGAACCATTTCCAGAATGTCAGCTGACTTGCCCCCTCCCCCGTGTCCACACCCCCGGCGTGGTCCGCGCACCCAGGACCCTGGGTGTGCATTTTCCAGTCCGATTCTGGAAGGACTGACTTGATTCTTTATCTTCCACACACTTGTTCTTCTGTCCTGTGAGGTGGTGGGAGGGCAGCACCCAGGCCCAGCCTTCCTGGAGACAATCAAGACATCAGTCTACTGGTGTCTTCCGAGACCATGTGTTTTGCAGAAGAAACCAGAAGCACTAGCTTTGCATTTTGCCTCTAAGCAGCCACATATATTAGAAAAATGAGACAGTATGAGACGCAGTCTCTAGATTGGGTAACTGTGTAATAAATTCCTAAACCACACAGCAGTGCTATAAAGTGCTGGAGGTCACAAGTGGACAAGGCACAGCGGCCTGGAGAAAATCATGTCACAGTTGAGGGAAGCCTTGACTAGCAGCCTTGTTTCCAGAGGGGAAAACAAAAGGACAGAGGACTCAAGCCACTCGTGGGCGATAAAGCCACAAGGGGCCGTCAGGATGGGTGGAGGGGACGACTGTGCTAGCCTGGGCCAGGTGCCTTCCTCAGGAGGAGCTGGGGAAGCAGAGGGCTCTGAGGAGTTGGATAAACAAGGGGGAGGGAGGAGTGACAAGGACAGAGATTGTTCCCGAATATAATGGGTCTGTTTCCTTGGGGAACATCGGCCAAAGGATGGAGACCAGAGTCCCTTTACACAGGAATGCTTTGTTACTTGCAACAAATGAGGAGACACCTGATAAAGCACTGCTTCCCCCCTGCTCTGCTGAGGAACATTATTGGGGTTCAGTTGAGGACATCAGGGTGGCTGGTCAGGGGGTGCTGGGGAAGATTCCAGGTGCACTGCACAGGCACCAGCCTTCCTCGTTGGTCACACTTGCGCCCTGCACATGAGCAAGGTCACCTTGAGTCAGTCCTCATCCTTCGTGGCGGCTCGGAGGGTGGTCAGGACCACTCAGCCTGGTCGAAGACTTTATTTACTTCCCTAAAATACTTGTTGAGCTTTCCAGACCTTTCATGACCAAGATCTCAGGGACCCGGACGGGTTTTGAGGGCGGCCGCATGGAGTCATCTCCCTTACTCTGGCTGGCTCTCCTGCTGCTGTCCTCTGATAAGACGAGGGGACACAAGAAAAACCGGCCCCGAGAAAGAGGTGCGCCCAGCCCGAGACCCAGTTCACGTCGAGGGCCCTGCTGTCCATGACAGCATGGGTGTGAACTAAGCAGGCAGTGTGGCTTCTGAGAACATCCGCGTCCCCGTCCCGAGAGCGCTGACTGGCGCCGCCCGCCTCCCAGGCCCCTGCGAGATGCTGACGGGCAGTAAAGCCACTGAGCTGTGAGACGCGTGCATCAGGGCCGTAGGCTGAGTCATCTCGCACGGGAGGCGGTGGAAGCCGGGTCGCTGGCCTCATTTAATCCTCCCAGCTGGAGGGCAGGCTTGACAGGCTTACTGGAGACCCCCAAGGGTTCCTGCTCTTGGGATTCTGGCCTCCTCCAGGGCTCCCAAGTGTCGCCCCCTCCTCAGCACTCCTGCAGCCACTCTGGGGAGACCGGACGTGCCGTTTTCCGAACATTTGGCTCTGTTCCTAACGACGGGCTGATAGGATAACATCGCACAGAGTTATGGCTCTTCTGAGCGGCTGCGTGATGCCCGCAGTGCTGGAGCGGAGCTTAGGAGAGGTGAGGTCACCGCTCCACCAGATGCAGCTGAGTGACCTTTGGCCAATGACTCACCGTCTTGGCCCCCCGATTGGTTCAAGGTAGATTATCTGCAAGATCCACTTTGATCCCAATAGTTTCTGAGGCTAGAAAGACAATGCTTTCAGGGAAAACATACAGCTCGCACGGTCTGAGAGGCAGTGTCAGAATTAGAGCCGTGAGCCCTATTAATTAGCTGTGTGCCCTGGGGAAAGCGGCTTAACTGCTCTGAGCCTCCATGTCCTCAGATCTGAAATATAATGAAGGAAGGAAATACGTGCTAAGAATAATGCCAGGTCCATATGCATTTAATAAATGTTGGTTCCTTTCCCCACCTTGTCTGTTATCCCTAGCAGCCGAAGGAAGCTGGCTGATCTCGGTGTAGAAAGCTGTCTGCCAGCCTCCCCCCTGCCCTCCCCTCTGCACCGCTCCTGAGCCTTCCATCTGTTGCTGAGTTAACTGCTGGGACACACAGATGCCTGTCATGGGCTCTGGGTGCCCAGCAGGAGAGTCCGGCATGGGAGACGGTGGCCTGTGACACAGTGGAGCCAGGGAATACTTGTGAGGCTGTGTGGAAAGCACAGATTCTGCCCCGAGGAGGTTTCTGTGGTGTTTTCAGCAGGAGTCAAGACTTTGGCTTGTTCCTGATGGTACTTTTCGGAGGGTTTGCAGTGCAAGTGCATGGGCCTGTGTGGGGTCCTGAGGCCACGGGCTTTGCAGGAAAGCCTGGAAGGGCAGGCTGCGGTGGAGCCGTGACCTGCTCCCCGCCCAGTTCAGATGGGCCCACCTCCTGCAGACACAGCGTGGCTGCTGGGCAGAGCTGCACATCCCATCCTGGCTTGCCCGGAACACTCCTGAACCTGCACTGCGGGCCGTCTCTGGTTTGGAAAGTGCTTGTCATTCCCAGCAGGACAGTCTAGGGACCTTCAGACTAGTCTCCATCTCCCAGCATCACCTCTGTCTGACCTGGGCCACCCCGCCGAGCCGCGGTGAGGCGGGCTGATGGACGTGTGTTCTGATCAGAGGGGGGCATCGTAACAGCCCAAGAGACAGACCCTGAGCCACAGGCGGGGCCAGTACTGTCCCTTTTATTTGACCTGAGCCACCGGCCCATTGGTAAGTGGTAGGAACCCAAGGAGAGGATGCGACGGGCTCCTGATCCGGACTCTGGTCCAGGTCTGCGGGGGGCTACCGGACAGTCCCCGCCCCTGGGCTGGGTGCTGCTTATTCTTCAGGTAATGACCTCTGTCCTGCTGATTTACAGTGAAGAAAACCCTCAATGGAAGGGCGCATGGCTGTGCGTTTCTCTTGCCAGTGAAGCTGCTGTTACCTTCCTGCACACAAGGGCGAGGGTGTGAGTGAGAGCCTTGAAGCCAAGTCCTCTTGCTCATTTGCCTCTCAGCCCTTCCCTGCTTTATGGCCTAGTGAAAACCCAGGGGAAAATATCCTCCTCTTCCTCCATTGCGGGAAGAGACTTCCCTCCTGGATGGACTGTATTTGCTTCATCTCCTCTTAGAGCTGGTGTTTCTGTTCCTGTGTGCTTGAGCAGGTGACCGAGCAGGAGGTCACCTGGCGCTTGGAGGGCAGGGCCCCAGGCCCCCACCAGGCCAGGAGAGGCCCGCCCATTGCTCCAGGGCATGCTTCTTGTTTTCTTCAGAAAACTCAAGCTGCAGAAGTGGGTAGTTTCTCACAGCTTTCCTGACAGGTGCAGCTGTAGACAGAAACAGAATGAAGAGACAACGCAAAATAGCTTCTCTAAGCTGCCTTTAATTGGCACTAAAAGTCACTTTCCTGAGAGTGATTAATCACATCAAGACACAGTGTGCTAGTGCATAAAACCCTGTCTCCCGTCACTTTCCGGGGTGAAGAGAGTCCTGCTGTAAAAACCTGTTACTGGATGTCATGGGGCCGGCTGGTAAGACACCCATTAGGTTTTCTTTTAAGAGAGGAAGGAATGGAGAGCAGGAAGAAGCATGGAAGAGGGGAGGGAGGGGTGGGAGAAACATCTTTACTTCGTTGTTCATTTTGGGTTTCTTACCTCGGCCCTGGATCTGGAACCAGGGTCCCTGGGCTTTACATGGTCCGCACACCAGGATCTGCAGCCGCTGAGCCACCAGTCTCCCGGGTGCCAACCCTCGTCGTGGGCTCTGCGGGGCTTACCAGAGAAACCTGGTTTTCACAGATGCACCTGGGCGGGTCTTGATCTCGTGCTGGTTGTCACTTGTGTTCCGGGAGCCCCTTTCCCCAAAGGTAGTGAATTTGAAGAAATCCATTGGATGTGGCTGATCTTATAATTTTGCTTTAACGCTTTGATACTGGGGAGGAAACCCTGGAGGCACAGCTTCCATGGAGAATTTCAGGTTGAAGGCAAACAAAAACTCGCACACGCTCATCTTACACACTGAACAGTGTGCAAACATAAGCATGAAAACCCCCACAAGGAGAATGGGATCCCACTAGCCAACCCGACCCTGCAGTTATCTGTCTTCTGGCTTTGAAAGTTTTCCGTGTGAGGGGTTAGCAGGTAGGCGCAGGCCTTCCAGGGTCCTCTGTGGAGGCAGCGGACTGCTGGATGCAGGCTGGTCGGGGAAGGAAGGCCGGGGACCGACGGGAGACCTGCTGGCTTAGACAGTCTCCACGCCTGGGGCTTCTTCCATGAGGCTTCGGCTCAGTCTCCACAGGCCGTCAGCACAGTGGTCCAGAGACACCGCAGCGAGGGGCAGGCTTGTGGCAGCGTGACCCGGGGCTCTGGTTCTTGCTGGCTGTCGGCTGGAGGCCCCCCAGTTCCTTGCCCCACAGGCGTTTCCATTGGAGAGTCTAGGGGGTCATAAGATGCAAGGCCATCTCGGTGACGTGCTTGCCATCTGTTGGTTGGAAGCCAGTCCTGGCCCCACACCCTCAAGGGGAGGGGACAGCAAAGGCGTGACCCTCAGGAGGTGGGGCCGGCGGCTGGACGGAGCTCCTTAGAGTCTGTCAGTCACAGCCTTTCTTACGCACATCATTCCTGAGTATTCCAGAAGGTTGGCTGAGGCACTTTGGAAGGACATTAAAGTAATAAAGTTCACTGAAGGCTGGTCCTGTCACCTTTCAAATATCCCCACCGATTGCCGGTGTCCTCTGAGAGGAAGTGATGACTTTGGTGACTGGAAGCTGATAAAAAGAAAAGACTTCGATTTCAGGTGCTTCTCTGAGGTTACTCATGACTGAGGCAGCTGTCCCACCGTCACCACGGTCATCAAGCCTGAGGGTGGTCCATGAAGGACCCGATCCCCCTGAGAAGGAATGCAAGGAGACAAAGGGCGCAGGACTGGAAAGGTTTGTCAGGAAAGGAAGGTGCTCACTTAGGGGTGCTGGGGCATGCTCCCGAATGAGCAAGGGGGCGAGAGAGAGGGGCGTGCATGCTGCGATCCAGGGAGAGCTAGTGTTATGCAATTGCTGGGCATCGGGACGATTTCATGAGATTCCTGTGAGAAGGGTGGTGTTTCCTTCTTAAAGGAGCCGTGCATTTCTGCGTGTGAATCCTTACGTGATTTTCCTCGGAAGTGTCATGGCTCCCACATGGGCAGTCTTTCTGGTCTGCTAATCTATCAACAGATGGAAATGGCCGTATGACGGCTCGAGGCTGCTTGAGGTCAGCTCCTGGGCGTTTCAGACGCCATGTTGGTTCTATGGGGTGTGGACCAGTGGTCGGGTGGCATTGGTTTTTCACATATTTTTGGTGACACTTCCTCTGTCAGCTGTGGTTAATTCCCCGATAGTTAACCTGCCTCAAGAGTGGCAATGGAAGGAGACGTCCCTGAGACCCCTACTTCAGGAGCAAACTGAGGTCTCAAATGTGGGCTCCCTGAAAGGACAGAAAATTGAACATGAGAGCAAGAGGGCCCCCAGAGCCCTCCTGCTGAGAACCCACCTGTCCATCAGAGCATCGGTTTTATGCAATTCAGGGTTCCTGGAGTTGGGAAGAGGCAGCTAACTGGGGGGGACTGGGTGCCATCTCTTTTTGGGCTCTTTGTGGCCAGTACAGGCTCTGTCATGGCGCCTGAGGGGTTAACATGCTCACGAGCGTGTGATGAGGAAGGGTCCCAGGAGGGGTGAGGTGGGGTTTCTACAGCTGCTGCAGATTGGGTCAAGTCAGAGTGGACTTTTTGGTTCTTTTGCAGAAGTTCTTAACCCACAAGAATCCTCATCAGCGGTGCTGCTGGGCAGTGCAGGCTCAGCTCATGAGGGACTGTTCTGAAAACAGCTGATAAGTTGAAAATGCTTCTGTGTAGCCCCACCCTGCCATGGTTTTACTATGGATGTAACCATAGGCAGCCTCTAACAGAAGCCTTGGCTGTCACGTCCCAGAAGGAAAATCTGGAGTCTCTGTATTGTAAAGTACTGGGGACCCCAAGATCGCTTGACCATAAGTTGTTTTACTGATAAAGATAATCATCCGGTGCAATGAACTTGGCAAGATGAGCGAGGGGAGGTGGGGAGGTCCCCTGAGTCTCGACACATCCTCATCTCTTTGATGACACCCCAGATGTTAACTGTCCCTTAGTGAACTATAAGTTTTCCTCATGACACATTGCATCATGCTTTCTTAGTCAGTGCAGTTGAGGGAAGGGGAAATGAATTTTCATATTCTTCACTGCGTGTGGAGCTGGAGAAAGCTTACATTTCCAGGAGGAAGAAGAAATTCAAACATGAACTTTACACCTGTGTCCCCTCCCTGCTTGCAGGCTTTCACTGGGCTCTCATTCCAGTTATGGAAAAAGTAAAATTTTTATTTGACCCCAGTGACAGCTTCTCCCCCTTGTATCCTCTCCCCTCCCCTCCCCTCCCCTCCCTCCTGTGGCTCCAGCATTAACTATATGCCAGACACTGGGCTACAGATTTCAAGCTTAATCTTCACAACCCTTTGTGTTACTAGCCCCATTCTCATGATGGGAGCACGAGGTATAGAGAACGTCTGCAGCTTATTACAGGTGCCTGGACTTAGAAGAACCCAGACTGAGTGATGCTAAGTTGTCTGATTCCAGAGGCTTGGCTCTTTGCTGGATGCTGTGGTGTCATGTCTGCACACTCCACAGCTCGAATGAACGAGCTCATGCTTGTGGAGCATGACCAGGCAGGTGTCGGGACCGGCCACCCGCGGCCCTTCTGCCATGCAGCCCGTCCCCATCCAGGCTGGCCCTTGGCTCCTGCCAGCCTGACTTGTGTTCTCTCAGTCACCCCCGAAGCAGAAAGAAGCCTCTGAACTGGTGGCCTCAATAGCTGACATCTCTCTTTCTGCCCACCCGACTCCCCGGGCAGCCTGACCTCAGGAGCCCTCGGTTTCAGCTTGTTGTGACCTGATACTTAAGCTTGGGGACCCAGAACCACGAGTCTCAGGCTGGCCCAGCTAAAGGGCCTGAGGGACATTCCATACCTGTCAGCACTCCAGGTCCGGCCACTGATGGCCCCAGGCTGGGCGCGAGGGTGGAGAATTTCCTGGCCTTCCCTGAAGAACTTTCTCAGGTGTCCGTGGCAGTCACAGCCCTGCGGATGCTGAGCAGAATGCTGGCCTTTCCCTCCTGGGGCCAAGGGTACAGTCACCTTTGAGCTGCCACTTGCTGACAAGACTGGGAATATTGACATGTGCTTGGCCCAAGGTGAGCTCTCGCTGTCACCAGAGGCCACACGAGCCCGGTGTTTTCTGCCTGCTGCCCAGTGCCCAGCACTGGCTGGGGCCACCTTGATCCTGAAGAAATTCAGAGCTGAATGGTAAAAGTGCCCATGTAAAGGCTGACTGCAGCAGAGTGTAGTTAGCTCTCCGTTAGACGTGCCTGTGCTCTGGAGACATAGAAGAGGGGGGCGATAGGGTGAGCTGCCAGAAGGAGATGCGGCTTTTCTGTGAGGTCCAGCAGGTGCAGCCCCTGCGCAGAGGGCGCGGCTGGGGCCGCGGTCTGCACTCTGCACTCTCAGCTGTTTAGAGACCACCGTCCGCAGCAGCAGCAGGAGCATCAGTCAGGGGACGGGAGGTGCAGACATCGGGAAAGGCATTCACATTCCTTCTTTAAGAAGAGGAAAGTGGGGCGCCCTTGTGGAGCCACTGGTCAGTCGCCTCCAAAAGACACAGGTCACCAATCCCCGGGTTTGAGTCCCAGGTCCAGGCAACAACCAATGTGAACAACTAAATCAAAATTAAGAGCTTCCTCCTCCTCTCTTCCTGCCTGCACCTTTCCTTAAAAAAAAAAAAAAAAAAAAAAAGAGATCATGTTATTACCAAGGAATAAATTTAGAGTGTTTAACAAGCAGCAGCGTTTCAACTTGGAAAAGTGGGAAGCCGCTCGGCCGCAGGGCAGGAGACTTGGTTACGGTTTCAGTCTCCCACAGCTGCCTGTGGAGGATACAGGCCTTTCCCTGGAATGCCCTTGTATAATTTGCAAAGGCAGAAAAGTGTACTCTTTTATCCAAGGGCCCTTCGAATAGAAGTCTCTGCACAATATCTCACCTGCAATGTCCTGCAGTCAGTGGAACATGGCTAGACATGCATAGATGTTGCAAAACGTGTTCCACAGGCGGGAAGAAAGCAACCAGCAGAAACTGACTCAGAGACTAGAGTTAGCAGAGTAGGACTTTAAAATCTGCTCCCGAACTTAAAACACACCAACATGGCCATAATGAAGAGATAGCTGGGTGACTTCAGCAGAGAAGTGAGAAGTATGAAACAGGACCTGACGAGTATTGTGAATGAAAATTAAACTTCTTGGAATTAGCACATGATGATAGATAAGCGAATCTGGGGAATTCATAGGCACTATCCTCTCGGAAGGACAGAATGAAAAACAGTTTTGAGAACAGAAGGACAGAACCTCATGGGTCAGTTGTTCTAACATATTTAACCGAGATTAGAAAGGATGGGAAGTTGACTGTAGTTGAAAAAATGCTAAAAATGTCTCACATTTGGTGGAAAACACAAATGTACAAATCCGGCAAACCCCCGACACGCCAGCAGGACATAGCAGAGGAGCCACGCTCATGCTGCAGAGCAGACCTGCGAAAGTGGAAAAGGAAGAAAAATTCTTGAGAGCAGCGAAGACGGTGGACACATCACACACCGGAAATGCTGACACAGGACAGCGGACGCTGCTGTAAGAGCAGTGGCGAGCGGACGGCAGAACGCTGTCTGGAAGATGCTGGCCCAGCACACAGAAGTGTGTCCAGAACCCTGACTTCTGTGGCCCCAGAAGAGAGCACAGCGAAGACACTTCCCAACCAGTAAAACCGAGTGTGGGCTGTCAGTATACTACAGCTTCCAAAGTGGAAGAAATAATGACGATCTCGATGGCTACTGCCTGTTTCAAGTGCCCCCCAGAGGGCAGGCTCCCTGCTAAGTGGAAAGTATCGCTCCCATTCACTCTGAGCATCCTCTTCCATGGACGGGAAGTAGCATCACCCGCCCATCTAGCAGATGGGAAACTGAGGCACAGAAAGTGGAGGCAGCTTTCTCAAAGTCACACAGCTGATGGACAAGGGAGTGAAAGCTTGCACCTGGGAGTGTGGTGTTGGGAGAAAGTGAGGCTGTTGGAAGGGCTGGTCCCAGAGGCAGTGGAGGGGACATCTGGTCACCTGCCTCCTCTTCCGCCGCGGCACCTGCCATTTGCAAGCATACTGTCTCAGCCACCTCAGCACAGGGTGGCAGTGCTCCAGCTTCTCTGAAGGGCACTCCAACCCCTGCTACCCACTCCCTCCTTCCTTCTCCAGACAGAAAGCTGAATTCTTCACCTAGGGATGTGAGTCTGAGTATTTCCTCTGGCACCTTGCATTTGTACCTGCAGGCTTTCTTCATATTGGCGAGTTCGGGGCTGATGGGCCAGGGATTAAATCCCGGGATAATGTAACCTCCCTTTTTTTCATCTGGAAATGGGAATCGTGTCTGTCTCGGGGGTCCCCCCTGATGAAAGTAGATCATGTACGGGAAACAGCAGCTTTTGTATCCAGATTTCCTTTCCTTCCACCCCTCTGCACGCTCTCCCCAACTTTGTAAATTTCATGCATTAGGAGGAGGGAATCTTTGGGGGGACTCGAGGGACAGTAGCAGCTCTGATATCCTACTGGCAAGGCTGCCTCGTTCTGATGGGCAGATGTGTGTGTCTGTGTGTGCACTGGCGCATGTGCATGTTCGTGCTGGAGATGGGGCAGAGGAGATGAAAAATATCCCAGCAAAGTCAAAATAAAGAAAAGCAGAGCAGGAAATACAAAGCTTAAAGATAGTAACGTTTTATATAAATCACCTTTATAGCTGGAGTGGCCACAGGTGAGTTCTTGGGTAAATCTTTATACTAATCAGCTTACATCTGTATCTGAGCACAGGGGACGTAAGCTCTCTGAGTCAGATTTGGCTTCAGTATCAGATAAGGGAAAAGATGATGTGAGCTGAGTATTAGACAGACTGCTTGGGTAATGGGATCCGTCTATAATTTTTGCTGCTAACCTCCTTCCCCCTGGGTTCGATTTGGTTGTGTCTGAGTGCCACATGCATTGTTGTCCCCCGGACGTCCTTCTTGACCTCGACTCACTTCGAAGCTTTAAACCACATTATGAGGATGAATACCCGAGAAAACATGGTTCCGTTGTTCTCCTTTTCCCTCTTTGTTTTGGTTGAAATGCATACTAACTATTGACTCTTCATCCAGGTTTCATTGAAATCGTCTTGAGCCATCAGGTGAGTGGCTCACATTACAGAGAGATGGTTGGGCTGGAGATTAGTTGCAGCTTTGTCATCTCCTGGCTGTGTGACCTGGGACCAGTCAGCACCTTCAAGTCCTTCTCACCTCGTCAAGTCATAGAACTTGGGGGACCTAGGCCAGATGGGGCCCTCATAGCTCCAACCTGGGTTCCTGGCCTTCACCTTCAGAACTCATCCCTTCTCCACCTCCTTCCCAGCTTCGGTAACAGCATCTGCGCCTGTAGAGGCTGAGCAGCGCTGAGAGCAGGATGGGGTCACCTCTATTGTACTCAGGGCGTCATAATAATGATTCCGTAGCTCTCGTGATGGCAGCTCCATGAGCTCAGCACCATGCTGACCCCTTCACAGTGGGACCTCAGTTCAGCTTCACTGCCATCCCAGGAGATGCACTATTTCTCCCTCCTTTAGCAATGGCATGAGACTGAAAAGATGCTTGGGACAAGGGGCATGCTGTCAACTCATATTGGTTTCATCTTTGGCTAAACCCCCAAGTTTTTTTTCCACATTCAACACTGTATCCAAGTCGCCCCACCTTTATTTATGCAGTCAGTGTTGAGGACCCATGGGAAGGAGTTTCCACTTGGCTCTGCCATATTTCATCCTGTAGAATATGGCCCATCACTCAAGGCTGCTGAAATCTTTTTGGATCCCAGCGATGTCATCTGACATACTTCTATCCTTCTCAACTGGGTGTCATCAGAAAATTTGACAAGTATGCAACCTTTATTTTCATCCAAGTCATTGATAAAAATGTGGAATAGGAAAGTGCCAGGGACTAAATTCTCTTGATGCTGTTAGGAAACTCCCTCTAGATCAGTGTCAATTTATTAATGGCCACTCATTGCGTACACAGCATTCTGTTAGCTCTTGGGTTCTCCTAATTGTACAGGCCTGTGTTTACTTCTCCATCCTCTCCCCAAGACATTGTGGAAATGTTAGACCAGAGATGATGGGATGAGAGAGCAGGTGAGCAGTGAAGGATTAGTTTTGTCCAAGGACAGGTCCAGCCTTCACTCAATTCCTGGGTGGTAACCTCTGAGTCCTTAGAATGTTCTGCCTGAAAAGTCTTTGTTTACCTGTGGCATCTTGATAACAGTGTGATTTGGATAAGGATCTTGGGTCACATGATAATCAGTTTGACCTTGAGAGGGGCTGGAAACCAAGGTCATGTCTCTGATGAACCCCAGTGACGTCCTGGACCACCAGGCTTGGGTGAGCTTCCCGTGCTGGCAACTCTGTAGTGTGGTGACACATCGTAAGTGCTGTCATGTGGTCCCCCAGGGAGAGGACACCTGGAAGCTTGTGCCACTTCCTCTTGGACACTGTCCGACCTGCCACTTCCCTTGGCTAATTTTAATCTGTATCCTTTCATAGTAATAAACATAACTGAATACAGTGGTTTTCCTGAGATCTGCGAGTCCTCCCAGTGAATGGTTGAAAATGAGTGTCCTTGGAGACCATAAATCATAGCAGGAATTTCTGACCACATTTAACGTGCTTCTCTTTGAAGCCAGAGGACAGCATTCTCTCTGGACTTAGGCTTGGGAGGCCGTATGGCTTCCCTAAATGCCTCCTTCATAGTACAGTATGTCCACAGTCCTTTCTCCTCCTCGCAAGCAGCCTCTTCCTGACCTTCCCCTGTTGGCTGCCCCCCATGATTTGATGAGCACTCACTTCTTTCTGCTCTGGTAAGATAGTTTTTGCCCAAGAGGATTCTGAGCTTGGGTCTCAACTTTGGCCTTTTCGGAAAGTCTCCACCAAAACTCAAAACACTAATTGGAAAGTGCACAGAAAGCTGCTATCACCCATTTACAGCCTGGCCCAAATCGATCTGTCTACTCACAGACCTGCACTCTCATTAAGATGGAATCCAGACGTGCCCTGGGAGCTCAGGTTCGAGGCCTGTGGTGTAGACCAGGTAAAGCTCAAGGATCTGAATTCCCTACCTGGGATTGGGGAGAAAACAATGAAAAATAAATAAAACCCCTTCACTCCCCTCCCCTCCTTCCTCCCTCCCTCCCTTCCTTCCAGATGCTTCTTTCAAAAAGAAAAGGAATCTGGGGGAGGGGCATTCAGGTAAGGACACTGCTGGGGCTCCCCCTAAGCACGAGAGTGAAGAAAATTCTGCTTGAAAGGGTGTGTGGCACTTCTGGGTCCCTGAGGGCAATATTGAGGTGCATGTTTGGGGAACAAAGGAGAAATATATGTCGAGGCGTGAACCAAGCGAGCGGCCCCAGCATCCTCAGGGAATCAGAAGCGAGCACCAGTTTTTAGCCGTCTTGCACAACCGTGTGTCCTCAGGCTGAGAGGACATGACACTCCAGAGGATGGAGTTTCGTCAGGGGTGGGGGAAGTGCAGCCAGCTGGCCCTGTGGACAGGCAGGTCACCGTAGAGACAGGGAGCCCACTCTGCCTTAACCCACAGGGGCTCCCAGAAAACAGGTTTGGGGCGCTGCAGGGGAATCCATTATGTGTGGGTGTCTCCTCGCTCTGCCTGTGCAGCTGCGATGAGCTGAACCGAGACACCCTTTCTTTGGGGATGGTCTTACTTGATCACCATCACAGGAGGGTGACTGCAATCCTTTAATTACCTCCTCAGAGGCCATTTATGAAATCTCACTACAAGAGTGACCTTTTCTTTACGTTCTTCTTTGCGTATATGTTGGGGAGGGCAGTTTCGTTTTGCATTCCCTTGCAGGAGCCCCCTCTCTCTTTCTCCTAAAGGGGGCAGGCCGTCATCAGGAAGGGAGAACCCATGCAGAGGCGTTTTTTATGGTTCATTTTGCTTGTTCCCCCAGCCACTTGGACCTGGTCCTTAGCCTTCACAGGGAGTATGGCCCAGACGCCAGCTTGGTGTCTGGCCACCAGGGCGCGCCCTCTCTCTATTCCTAGTCCTGGAGTCAGGGAACATGGAGCAGGCTGTCCTTTAGCTGATCTCACCAGGCCGGCCAGGATCCCAGAATGGGCCCTGGAGGGCCCACCTGCACAGACAATGCACAACCCGAGGCCTTGCTTCTCTTTCCCGTTGTCGGGGGCATGGGGGGCGGGGTGTGGAGAGCTGGGGGGTGTGGAGAGACCTGGGTTAGCTGCCCCCAGAGCTCCGACTTGGGGAGAGTGACCAGCAGTTCTCGGCAGGCCAGTCTTCACATGTAAAGTGATTGAGTGGACACGCTTCTGGGAGGACAGGAGCCACGTGAAATCCACCTGGAACTTGAGGCCCTGGCCAGACCTGCCACGGAGGAGGGGGTATGAGGCGTCCTCTGGGCCTGGCCTCGGAACGTGGGACCGTACGGTCGAGAAGATCAGGACATGGTCTTTGTGCGTCGTCTCCCTGCGCGTGGACTGCTGCCCGTTGATGCGCCGTTCTAGGCGTGTGCAGTGTGTGCACAGGGTGTGGCCGTGCACCCAGGCCCTGCTCCCGGCTGACCGTGCTCTCGGCTGGACGCGGACCCTGACGGGTGTGTCTCCTGTGTCACACACACAGGTGCATGAGGCTTTGAGCTCCCTGCGTCCTGGCTCTGAGGTCAGCAAGATGTAATCAACAGAGCTGGAATCGGGAGTGGGGGGTGGAGGGGTGGGAGTCCCCAAATTTAACCCTCTAGTGGGTAGTTTTAACCCACAAAGAATGCAGATCCTGATTGAGGCGCTCATTGGGGGAGGGTTAGCTCCAGGGGCGCCCCCACCCAACCCCATTTGGAGAATCCCGCAGCAAAGAAGTACCTGACTCCTCCGTCCAGACGTAGGGGCCTGGGTGGTGGGTCCGCCACTGAAACTTGCTGGGGCGGAGGGGCAAGGAAAGAGTCCCCCATTTCTCTGAGGTTCTTCACAGGCTGACAAGCACACAAATGAGCATTAGACACGGTTAATGAGAGAAAGCCCGCGTGTAATAACACGTTTAGAGAGCTTACCTGGCAGTATGTTCTGTGGTGGGGGGTACACCAAAGTATTACACCCAGTGCGGAGGCTGGGAAAAGGGCCTGGGGTGTTGGGAGTGAGGGCACAGGGCGACGAGGGCCGACTCATCCTTACTGTGAAAGGACAATAGGCTTCTGTCTCCTCTCCACTTTCTCTAGGGCATAGGAATGGTGGTGATTCTGGATTAGGGCCAGGGCCGAGGCTTAGGGAGTATTGATGCTTCTTTGATGAAGGGAAGGGAGAAAGGGTTTGTGGGAAGGCTGGAGCTCCTCCCTGTGTCTGGGATGGTCCTCCATTGCCCTGGCCCCAGGAGTGCTGAGACTTGGGGTGATCTGCTGTAGCCCATTCAGACTCTTCCACGGAAGATATAGGAAGAGATAATGACTCCACCACTGGCCTGGAGGAAACTCGCCCTGGACATCTAGTCCCCTGAGCAGAGACAGGGCTCTGGGACCCTCTGACTTGGTGGCAGGATGCCCAGTGGTTAGCTCATGGCTCCTGCAGCCTGGCCCTCCGTCCTGCATTCTGTCACTGTGGGCGAACGTCTGCACCTCTGCTTTCTCACTGGCAAATCCAGGGTAGGGTGGTCAGTGACAGAGGCTCCGGACTGGAGGGCTACTGAGAAAGCTGGCATTGC
This sequence comes from Solenodon paradoxus, assembly GCA_004363575.1. Taxonomy (NCBI): domain Eukaryota; kingdom Metazoa; phylum Chordata; class Mammalia; order Eulipotyphla; family Solenodontidae; genus Solenodon; species Solenodon paradoxus. Next base: position 36,055 of record RJWH01004387.1, read on the forward strand.
ACCAGATACCCTCGAAATATGAGGCCAGGGCCTTTCCTTCCCAGCCCTAGCGGAGACCTCAGGGGCCCCGGGCTGCTGGGCTCGCACCGCCACGGTTGTGCAAGCCCTCCGGGCTCCTGTTACCCGGGAGCGGCAACAGACCAAAATAAAGGGGTGGGGGAGGACCAGCGGCGAGTCTGACCAGGTCAGCTGGGAATGCCTGTCAGCCGTCCAGCGTGGGCCTGCGTGGCCTGGAGGTGGGAGAGTGACTCACGCGGTGCCCTCTCCACCCCCTGCTCAGCCCTGCCCGGGCTCACCTAATCCCCACCGTGGGAGCCGGCACCGGCACCGTGTGGCGCTGGGGTCTAAGGTTGCAGCACTGACTTCACACCGAGCCCGGTGTGCAGCTGAGGCCTCCCCGCAGCAGCCTCCCGCCTGGCGGCCAGCGAGGTCAGCCTGGCAGCCGCTGCCTCTCCAGCTGGATCTGGCCTCAGGCAGTCGGTCCCTTTACCCTGGAGGGGATGGCCGAACAGGAAGCCACTGGGCTTCAGGTCCTGCTGCGCACGCTCCAGGTAGGAGTGGGGACGGGGCAAGGCGCAGGGCCTGGTGGCGGGGTCTCCCTGGCACGGCCACCCTAGAGCCCTGTCTGCTCCCCAGCTGCAGCCCTGGGTCAGCAGCAGCGCTGTCCTTGAGGCTGAAGCGATGCTGTGTCGTCTAAGTATTAATCACCAGGGTGTAGGGGAGCCTTGTCGCATTATTGGGACTGGTGGGATTAGAGGCCGCGGCTGGAAGATTCAGGTTTGCTGGAGACTGGAAGGTGGAGGGAAAGCCTGTCTGGCAATCGCAGAGACCCTATCAGGGGTTAGGGAACAAACTCTCCCTGGAGGAGGCAGGAGGCCTGGGGGAGCACGGGGGTCTGCCTAGGAGGGAGGGGTAGCAGGGGGAGCACTCCCCATGGCTTCTCTTGCTAAGTGGACAGGTTGCTCCTTTTGCGGAGACTGGGCTGCTTCCTGCTGGCCGTTAGGATGTCTGCTGACGCACATCTCCCAGAGGAGTGGGGATCACCAGGGCTGGGTCCCAGGTGCCTGCCTTCCTCCCTGGGCCCTTCTGCACACTCCCAACTGAGAATTCTTCGGGGCAGCGGCTGGCAAACTTGCCTGCATGCTAGGCTCGCCTACTGGTAACTGGCACCCACCCGCCAGACTCTGGATTGAGTTGGTCTGGGGTCCACTCGGGCTCTGGGGTTGTGAGCACTCCCTGGTGGGCGCAGACCAAGAGGCACCGCTCTGCAGGCCGGGGTGCTGGCCTTTACCTGCATCCCGAGACTGTCAGCACTCAGAGCAGCTCTGGACATCTTCTCACCCAGGATTTTAGACCTGAAGTGCATACATGGGTGTCCCCGGAGGCCGGGGTGTCGGGCGTCTGGGACCTCAGTCCCTGAAGCAGAAGGTAAAAGTTAGCATCTATGTTCATTTGTCCCGACTGCAAAAAGCTTTCCTAGATTTTCTCTGATTCTTTTTTCTTTTACTATAACAAGTGTACTGTTTCTTTTGTTTACATTGCTCTGCGCGTTTTAGGGTCTGGAAGTCACGCGCACTCAGCACCGGGGTTCCAGTTCCCTTCACCCCCGCCTGGTTCCCTCCTTGCTCCCCTCCACCCCAGGGTCCTGGGGGGAGCTTGCATCCTGTGAGTTTTGTGGAGGTTTGTTTGCTCTTTTGTGTCTTGTTCTTCCATACACGAGTTAAACCATCCTGTACTCTTTTATTTCTTTATTGTTCTGCCTTATTTCGCTTAACACGATCCCCTTCAGCCTCTTCGGTTCCATAAAGGTTATTACAAGCAGCACAATTTCATTTTTTTGTTTTTCAGTTGCATAGAATTCCACTGAGTATCTCGACTACAGCTCCTGTGTCCGGCTGTCAGTCAGTGGGCCTTTATGTTGTTCTTGGCTGTCGTGAACTGTGCCATGAACGCAGGGGTGCAGGGTTTTTTTCCGATGAGATCTGATGTCCTCCGGGTGTATGCCCAGCAGCGGGAGGGCTGGATCACACTGTAGCTCCATCTTTCTTAGCTTTTCCCTGATTCCTAAGAGCTGTATCTCGGCAACATGAAGACCCGAATAAGTCCAGCCTTCCGGAGTATGGGTATAGCCGCTGGTCTCACGTGGAGTGGCCTCCCCAAGGTCACGGAGTCACCGGATCGGGGCGCAGGGATGTGCACCGCAGAACTTCGCTCTCCACTTGGCATCCCGTCCTCTGTCTCATTGTCACCAATGTCTACAAGGCACGATGGCGCCCGGACCGGGAGGGTTAGGGTTGGTGTTTTATCTGGCTCTGCTGTGATTTAACAATCCGAGTAATGAGTTGCCATTTTGAGCATCTTTTGAATTTTTGAACAGTTAACACGGAAATCTTGATGAATGGCAATTCAAACCATCGAAAGCCTCCCAGAAGCAGTTTCCCTTGTGCTGGCTGTCCAGGCAAAGAGGAAAACAAGTTGAGTTTTGTAGAAATGGATTTCCTGCCGTCGGCCTGGAAGTCACCGTGGGTTGAACGCGTTCCTGGATTCCTACCAGTGGAGATTTATAATTGATTTTTAGAATGATCGCTCCAGGGCACTGCAAGATTCTCGATCATCAAAGAAAGATTTAATTATGTTCAATATACACTCCTTAGTTCCCAATTAACCAGAATATGAAAGTAACTGGAACATGCTTCCCCTGTGTGCGCTCGCTGATCAGTCTGGTAGTTGAACTGACTTGGGCTCCTGGCTCAGCCCTGGGTCCTCCTCTCAAGGTGCCTCTGCTCCTGTCCTGATGAGAGAAGTCAGAACCCAGATATACTTTAGAAAAAGAGCACCCAAAACAGAGACTCAAGGAATGACCTGTGGCCATGGGTCTGATGCTCTGTCCCGACATTCGCTCCCCATGGACATAAGCTGGGTGAGGCCACAGCTGCTGAGAAGGGGTGCACTGAAGCACTTTCAGTCGGGAACTCCAAAGACATTCCTAGTTCAAACCAGTTCTGTTTTCCTTGTGCACAAAAGTGACAGACTTTGTGTCGGGGGGAAAGTGGTCGGATGTCTGAACAGGGAGCCCTCGCATCTTTCAGGAGGGTCCCGAATGTTGCCAAGAGGCGGGAGAAAGAAACAGAACAGACGACCAGAGGGGCTGACACCAGAGAGACAAAGTCCCCAGGATGTGATGGGAGAAGTCCCTCGATTGCAGGACATCCCTCTTCTGCCTCTTTGGGGCAAAATGACAAAATAAACCAGGTCAAAACCAAATAGCAAATCTTCCCCTATTCCCTTTCCTTGCACTGGTGGCAAAAGGATATGAGGGGTTTCTTCTCTCAGTATCTGTCCTGATGGTTCGAGAATCAGACTCCACTCAGGCGTTTCCCTGACAACTTAGGCTTGAGACCGAGCACCAGGTTGACTCCTGAGGTCCTGGGTTAAGGGGAACACAGCTGCAGCACCGGTGGGGGAGACAGTAAGGACTGGGTCCCACCCCAGCCCCGGCTCTGACCAGCCGTGTGACCTAACAAGACCCCCACCTCTCTGAGCCCGTTTCTACACCAGCAAACGGGCGCAATACCCATAGCTCCTCGGTGCTCTGCGTGAGGGTTGAGAAGGGTCCATTTGAAGAGAGCTTGAAAACCAACCAGATGCTCAGATGACTGCGGTTTTATGATTTCCCTCGTTGAGGACACAGCGCAGAGGCTGGGAACACTTGCCTGCACTTTTCATCAACTCGCCTGTTTTTTTCCTGGGTGGACTCCAAAAGACTTGGAAAAGAGGGAAGGTGTCTCGTTCTGTTCTGATCTCGTCTGTCCATGTGGTCTGAGCTAATGGGGGAGATGGGGAGCTGCCAGCACAGCGGGGTGCGGGCTCCACGCCAGCCCCGGCGCAGCGAGCTCTCACCTAGCGGCGCCCCATGAAATGCCAGCTCCGCACCTTGTCGAAACACACAAAGTGTATGCTTACTCCGTCAGCTTTGGCACACTCCGAGCTGTGATATGGGCACATTTCTTACTACTTGCATTTTCCTTCTTTATTATTTTATGGAATAGGAGCTCAAACCGAATCCCAAGTCTATATTCCTGCCAAGTGTGCATAATGAGCTCCTTTGCTCAGTGTGGGCTCCAGGAACCTCATCTATTATGGATTGTGCGCGAGGTGAGGCTTCCTGTCTGGAGTTAGGGTTGTGATTAGGTAAGAGGAAACCTGGATGGGGCAGCATCTCCACTTTTCCCCTTGGACTTGTTTCTCTAAGGATTATTTCCAAGACAGCAGGTGATTTCAGCCCCCGGACTGCGGACGGGGGTGGGCGGGAAAGTGATCACTGGTGTTTCATTCATAGCACTCGGGAGTTTGGTTTCCAAAACATGTGCTTGAAAATTTCCCTTCTAGAATTCTCCATAGAGGATGTGAAACTGTCCATCTTTTGTACTTTCATGGGCCAGGTGGAACGGAAACAGAGCTTTCCCCTCGGACCTGGAAGGAGGGCTTTGGATGGATCAAGGGAAGAATTTTCTTGTTAGATAGCAAGGCCTGTGTAGGCTTTCCAGAGATCCCAGGATGGATGTCTCTCTGAAGTTTGAGACTTTCTGAGTTTGTTGGAAGCCTCTAACTCAACGGCAGCCCAAACCTGGAAACAAAATTAGATCTGTCTTAATTTCAAGCATCAGTAGAAGCAAAGAAAAAGAAAAACCTCATAAGTACCAGTGCCAAATGGAAAAGGGACAAAACTGGCAGGAAACAACACATCAGTGTGAACGGAATGACTTGGTGTCAAACTGGGGAACAAGGCGGGTTGTGTGGGTGTAGGCTGAGCTGAAGTGGAGAGAAAACTTTACTTGGTGTTTTGTTTTTCAAGATCTTGTTGCTTTCACAGTTTTCTAAAAAATTCCTTAGAATTCCAGATGGGAAAAAGTCAACATTCAATAACGGCCTGCTCTATGCCAAATGTTCACAGCCATTACCTGACATCACTTTCTCTGTCATTTCTGAGGGAGATGTGACTGTTCTGCCTTAAAGAGGAGGACAATGATCCTTAAGTTTCAATGGTAGAAACCCACTGAATTCCTAGAGGAGAGGCGGAGAGTCATCTTGTCACTCCAAAGTCTTTCCACTGGTCTGAGTTGCTTATGTGGCCTGGGGATTGTCACCTTTCTCTTTATTGTAAGGGCATTGCCTTGACCTGACCTCACCTGAAAGTTGAGAGGATCTAGATTCTCCATTTTAGAGGATGGCTTATTTTGAACTAAAATAACCGTACATTTTGTGGGTGAGTAACTCCTGATAAAGAGAAATAACACTTTAGATTTGGGTCAGTTGCATATTTTCAATATCTATCCATCTATCCAACCATCCACCCAACCATTTATCTGTCATCCATCCATTATCCACCCATCCTTCCATCTATTCATTTATCCATAGCTTCTTTGTACTTGTTTTCTTCTCCTGTAAAATGATAATGCGCATTTTATTATAAGTTTAGAGAAAACGCATATGAAAAGGTAAGCACAGGAAAATACATCTGATAAATAGCAGCGATTATTGTAATTAGTCTGCATCATGAGATACAATGCTAAAGTGAAAATGTAGGAAGATAAAAATATTTGCAGAGCAAATTTGTTTGTGATGGGTCTCAGTAAAGGTAAACATCAAAAGAAAACTCTAGAAGTCAGGAGATGAAGTTCCTCCTGGCTGGAGATTCAGGGAAGGCTCTGGAAAATGGGTCAGGTCTCAGCACGGGAAGGTGCAATTACCAAGGTGAGGAAGGTACCCAGTGAATCTGCCCATGTCGGAAAAGTGTGGAGAGTGTCTAGGATTTACCATGACATTGAGTTTGATTGAAAGAAAATTCAGGAAGGGGAAGAAAGGAAAATGAGATGGGGTAAGCCCAAAGGCTGTCATCTTGAGTGATGATAAGCAACAAATCCAGTCTTCCTGGTAAGAGTTGTCTCTCCCCAAGTGTGGTGAGGGGGGAATTTGGACTGGGGTATGTTGGTATGGCTACATCACTGTTTTTCTCACCCACTGTGGTGTGTGCCCCACACCTTGCCCATTTCCAGCCTGCCTTTTGTTCCTGATCCTCCCCCGCCCCTTCCCCATAACCCTAACTTTCAGGCTTTCCTTGCACGTAATCCCGAATGTCGCCCCGTCTTGACCTCTCCTTATTCCTAATCCCACCCCAGAGGAAAAGGCTGAGGTGAACTATGACTCAGATTGGGGGAGAAGAATTGTTTCCAGTACTTTTTTCCTAAAGAGACACATTTTCTAGAGGCAGTGTTCAAATGTCCTTCTGTCAAAGAAGCGCTGATAACATGGTGGCATTAAAGTGACCAGAGTTGAGTCCCAGTGTCCACTGGGGAATTGAAAGCAGTTGGCATTTCGATGTTTTGAATCCAGATTCTTGATTTGACTGCCCCCTTTACACCCTCCTGAAGGGCAGGGGTGAAGGGTAGGCATGCCACAGCGCTTTTTGGTGTCACTGGGAACTCGACTGGCCATAGGTTGAAGCAGATGACCAACAGAGGGGCCCATGTCCACAGCAAAATCTGTAACCTGACAACACTGACCCCACAATTTACTGGATTTCTAGAACTGGAACCACTCTTGTGAGAGCCACACTTTCTCAGTCCCTCAGTCCCTGGATGCTGGGGCCACGTGCATGCGGGAGAAGCCGGTCTGGTCACCAGAGACGGTGGTGAGCATGGGGCGAGCGGCGCACCTGGCAGACGGGCGCCTCTTCACAGTTGAGAAAGGGCCCATAGCAGCACAGCCTCTGGGGTGTGACTCTTGTCCCCTCTGTCAGGTCTGAAGCAAAGGAAGTGAGGGCTTGTGGGATCTGTGCTTTTTTACTGAGTGGATACTGCAGGGTTCCGTCAAGGCCATAGGTCTGCAAACCAGGTTCTTGTTAGAGGAAAGGGTGTGTAGAAGGAGGGAGAGGTCCACAGCAGGGGTGCTAGGTTACCCCCTCCCTTCTGCATCTCCTCTCCTCTTCTTTCCCTCCCTCCCTCCCTCATCTCTCCTCTCCTCTTATTCGTCCTTCTTTTTGATTTTCTTGCAAAATGAAGGCACCCACATAGCCAGAACCCAGACTAAGTAACAGCAAAGTCTCAGCCTCCCAGCAGCCCTGTGTCACCCACTCCCGGTCACCACCTCCTGTAACCATCACCCTGATCCCGACCCTCAGATTAGTCTCGCGTGTGGACGCCACAGAAACAGCATCTCTCCAGTGTCTGGCTCCTGTGGCTCCAGTGCGCGATCCTCCCCGCTGTCGTGTGGCTGGACCCGGGCACACCTCCTTGCTGAGGAGCACGCCACGTGTGAGCACCTTCCAGCAGTCGGTGTTTGGGGGCACTTCCCATTTTATGTCTCTAGCAAACCCATGGGGCTGCGAACATTCTCAGCGCGTTCTTGTGACCCTCTAAGCGCGTCTGCTGGGTGTACGTCTAGGGGTGCGGTCGGGGGTCACAGGAACACATAGGGTCACCTTTAGTAGATAATGACGGCTCAGAAATGGTTGCTCCAAATAAGCACCTCTTAAGCACACACACATCGTTCGTTGGGGAGAATTCTGGATGCTCTGCAGCCGTGCGATCGCCTCTGAAGGCGTATGTGTTAGCTGGGAGAGGCTTGCAGTGCTCTGCGTGGTGGGACTTTCCGTGGAGTCCTAATTTACATGTTGCTGTCCCCCTGCTTGGAGTTTCCTTGTTTCAGCGAAAATCGGCAGTCTTCCTCACAGCTTCTGCAGGCCTGCGGGCTGCGCGGGGCTGCCTCCGGCCTGGTCTGGCTGCATCCTCCCAGCAGCCTCCGAGGCCGGTGGTGTGTGTCATTTCGCAGCTCTGCGTGGAAGACCAGAGGTGGGCACATGCCCACCGTCTCGCAGGGCAGCCCAGCGGGGCCTGCCAGCTCTGGTGCCAACGCTGGGCTACAGGACAGGCGTGGAGACGCTCTGCCTGGGCTTTCCCAGGTGGTCGGTGCCTGCTCTGGAAAACGGAGACCAAACTGGCTCCATCCAGGAGGGCGGCACTGACCCCGCAAGGCTGGCCGGACAGCCAAGAGGTCTAGAGCAGGTGCCCAGAGCAACACTTTTAGACTCTGACTGTAGCAGACGCACACAAAGGAGCGGGAGTGGACATGTTCCGGTAAAGCCTTATTTACACCGGAGCCGTCCAGGCCCAGTGGCCATAGTTCGTAGACCCCCGGCTGGGTGCCCTCTACACACGTGCCTGGTGATGGGCAGGAGAAGGGGCGGGAAGGGGATGGCAGAGCAGCCCGCCCGCTGGGCTCCCTGCCCTGGTGTCCTCACCCCCGGACACCCCCTTGTAAAGGCAGCAGACGTAGGGATGCTCTGCGGGCAAGTCCTGCAGAACCTGAGCCGCCAGTTCAGATTGTCATCCGCGTGATTCTGCCTCCACCACCTTCTCCTTCCCAGGCCTCAGTGGAGACACGCTTGCGTCACCGGCTCTCTGCAGTGGCGGTGGGGTCATTTTGATGGGTGTCAGCATAGGGAAGGGGGGCACCTTGAAAACTAAAGCAGGACTGCAGATGAAAAAGCAGCAGTTAACTAACTGGCCAAGCATCAGGCTGAAACAAGCCAGCACCATCCTGGTGGGCGGCACCAGTGAAGCCCCCAGGTGGGCGGGGCTTCGAGGAAGATCCACCTTAGCCACGCCTCTAGCCTCTGCCCCCTGAGCGCCAGGCATGCTGGGAAGGGCTCTGCAGTCCCTAGTAACCCGTGACCACGCCCTTAGTTACACACACCAGGAGAATTCCATCCCCATCCCGCAAACTGGAGGGAGTCCCTCAGCCTCTGCTATCTTTTCTGCAGCTTTTCTGCCTGCAGAGTTTGGTGTCTGTGCTTCCAACAAGCTTGCCACGTGCTGGTCATCACTATCTTCCTGAAGTCTGTCCTGGGCCACCCCGGGCCTCATCCTTATGGGCCACTTGCATCAATTGCAGCCGCATGTCCTGTCACAGATGTCCTCTGCCTCTGGCTGCCCGCACTGTCAGCCCAAGTCGGCCTCAAGCCAGCACTTCTTAAACTAGGTTCCACGGGACACTAGTGTTCCCCGGGTGCCACTGGTGTTTCACTCACAAAGGATTTTAGTGACAGGGGAAATAGGCTTCTAGATTTCTCTACTGAACGCTCATCAGTCTCTTTTAAAGCTTTTCAGATATCTATGTCTTGCAGCTCCCAGTCAGAGAATCTCTCTAACAGCCCAATTAACTACACAGTCATTCTAGGTTCTAGAGTTTGACTCTCTCCAAGGAACTGAGCATGACTCCTGCTGTGTTCTCTGCTCTTCTTCCACCAGGCTGGGCATCTCATCTGTGTTGTTTACACCTTGTCCTTGCTACCTAAAATACTGTCTAGGACATAATAAGTGCTCGATTAATACTTGTGAATTGACTAATAAGACGAATGCACATGGTATATTAAGCCGAGGATATAATAAATGGCATTTCCAAACCATCTTGCAAATGGGGTTATTTTTCTGGCAAAAATTTACTAGTTTCTCAATATATTTATGATTCATAGAACATATGGAGGACACAGGTTCTAGGCCAGTGGCATGCTGCATCACTGCTGATCGGTGGGGGCTGAATTTCTCCTGCTGTGGAAACTGTTCGCTGGCACGTTGAAACTTCTGAGTGGTGCGAGTTAAGTTTATTGGAGACCCGGGGTCGTTCTTCTAGCTCATGACTCCAAAAGCATCCACAGGCCTTGAGTTGACCTCAATTCTGGCCCATACTTGATTGGGAGATAGAATATATGTGGCGAATGTGGAGGTTCAGAAAAAGGTGGTTCTTATAGGCTCAGGGAGGTGATTTGCTTCAGATCAGGAGGCCAGATGGCCCAGACAACGACAGCCTGTGCTTCCAGATGAAAGGCAGGCTCAGGTTTCACAGCTGGGGCATCTGATGAAGCTTTTCTTGGGGAACTTGGAGAGAAGGCAGAGTCTTATATCAGTAATGATGTCTCTTCGCCATTTCTCCACCCCCAGAAAAAAAAAACAAAATAAAAAACTAGCCAATAGATGCTGGATCCCACCAGTTAATACCAGCATTTCTTTCCTTTTCGTCCTCCTCCTCCTCTAAGGGAGAAGAAGGTGCATTATTTATTTACTTTTCTTTTTTTTTTTTTTTTTTTTGGTGCCTGCCCTTGTTCCCTCCAGGCCCCATCCCAAACCTGGGACCCAGGCTTTACATGGTCCCTACCCCACCGCACCTCAGATCCCTGAGTCACCACGATGTGCCCGTATGTCCATTTCTGACCCTGGATGTTCTCATCCCATCCTTCTTAAGACTAGGATAATCCAACAGCCCCTATCCATGCAGATGCCGTTTACTTTTCACAAGAGCGAGATGAATAAGTGGTTATTAGCAAATCCCATTTTCCTTGACTTTAATGATTAAATCATAAGGCATTACATATGCTGGTGCTCCGGTATAGCTCATATGTCATAAAGCGTGTGTTTTCTGTCCTAAAGGAAACAAATTCCTCAAATGCCCACTAACATTTTGAATTGAGAAACATGTTAATGCGATGATATTTGAAGGCAAATGGGTATTGAGATTCAGGAAGTGATTTTGTCACTCACAGTTGTTGAGCGCTTACTAGGGTCTAGGAAACATTCTATGCATCTTACATATATTGTCTCATGTAGTTCTCACAACGGTACTATAAAGAGGATCTTAGAATTATTAACCTGGTTTCACAGATCAGGCCCAATTTCAAGGTCACATGGCCTGGATGGGGGGAACCAGGCACAGTGCCCATCTCGGTCACTGTCAGTGATGTGACAGCATCTCTTTCCCTTTTCCACCACCACACTTTTTTTTTTTTTTTTTTTGATTAAGGAAGTAACATTAGCTCGCTCCTATAAAAGTTAATATATAGCGATAAATTATAGAGTGAAAAAAGACCCAGATCAAATCCTACTCCTTAAAACAATCTTACAGTATGTCTGCCGTATAGTCTCTTAGTTGTTTATATACAAATAGCAATATGTCTATTTCTGCAACTATATATCTATGTCTGTCATTTTAACAGTTACTCAATTTGCTTTTCTGACATCTCAGCGTAATTGAGCATCTTTCAAGTTGGCATCTCCAGAGCCAGCTGAACCTTTTGTGCTCGTTACAGAGCAGCTGAGTATAGGGATGTACTTTAAATAAATAGTAGATTTTCTGCTAGTGTTTTATTTGAATTTGTTTATGCTTTTTAAAACTGTTACTGTTTTGATATTACAGATATTGCATATTACTAGTCAACATTATGACAGCGTTTTTCAGTGGTTATTTTTGCCTGGAAGACATTTTTCCCTACGATCTAACCCTTACACATAATGAGTTTTCATGCAGCCTCCCTACCATCCTCTTTCTCTAGAGCTTGTTCTTCTGCCCACATCCCATAGTTCTGTGTGCTGCAGCAGTTAACTGGTCTATATCCTTGCAACTTCTACTGGGCACTCCTATTTCTTTCATAGTCCCTGTAATGCTGCTTGAAAATATTGGAAAGTTTTCTATTTGACAACAATATGTATTTAAAACAAACATATATAGGTTTTTTTTTTTTTTTTTTTTTTGCTGAACTTTAAGAGGTCTGCATTGATTTTGGACGGTGCCACTGCTTATAAATTACAGGGTGTTTGACTGGAACCGGGGGCCAGTATCCTCTGTCTTGAAGGTCTTCAGACTTCAGTGGTAGGAGATCTGGCCAGCACTCTCATGCTTCCTTGGTTTATTATGACTCTCTTTATAGACCATTTATTGAATGTCTCCCCTGTGCCAGAGGCTGTCTTATATGGTGAGTGGCAAGTTTCTCAGAATTTATCAGCCAGACGCTTTCCTGCTGACATTCTTCCAAAAGCTAATGACAGGGTCAGAAAGAAAGAGATTCAGAACTTTGTGGGTCTACCTGTCCTCTTTGCTCCATGAGCCATTACTGTCTGTGGTGACAGGCTGGGAGTTGTTATCATAACTTCAGCCCTCTGGAGAAGAGCTGAAGACTCAGTATAGTGTTTTCAGCTCTGCCTGTATGTTTATGCTAATTCATCTGTGGTCTTTCGTTGTTGTAAACCGTAGGGCAGTGGTTTCTAATCTTTCAAGAGTGTTTTATTCTTTCATGGAATAGGGCATCGAAAGCTAAAGACACTTCCCCCAGATAAATGCAATGGATTGTGAGCAATTTCACAGTAATAAGCTACACCCCCCTGAGGTTTCCTTTTCTTGAGCCTTGGGATTAGTTTCATGCCTTGGAGTTCTTTAGATCAGAGTAGTAGAGGTGTGTTCTAATCATATAAGATATGATTCCATCCAACTGAGATACAGCCCTCATGCCAGCCACCTCGCCACAATATCCATCGTCTCTCCCCTTCCCAACTTTCTCTTAAGCACTTTTCATACCTGCTGGAGACTTGTGAAAATCATATGATGGGTTAACTGAAATGTTAATTTTCAGAGACAGTCTTTTCAGATACCATGATTAATGGCCACTGCTCCCTTCCCTGAAGTCACACTGGACACTTGTACCCTCTCTTAAATGATCGATGCTTTGTTTTGTTATAAAGATAATTACTTTTTGTTTAATCAACAAACTTTTATTGGACCTTGGAATCTCAAAATACGTATGACATGGTCCTCACTTCCCTAGAGTTCTCTGCAGGAAGAGGAACCAGATACATTTGAGAGTCTCTTGAAAGTTGCAGGTGCTCTTCCTAGAGAAGTGTACACAGGTGCTCGAGCCAAGCATTTAAATCCCAGATGGTTTGCACACCATTTGAAAAAGAATCGTGCTGTGCAAATGCTTGGGTTGACTTACAAACAAATAATTATAAAGTATCATTATAAAGGATGAGATAAAAGCCCAGCATATATTTGGAAGGAGAATCTCAAAGAGTCTCCAACCTTCCATGAACTTCTGCTCCTAAGAAATAGATTCGATAATTCAGACCAGCTCTGTACTGGAGACCATTTAAAACCATAGATGAAATATAAATGGTTTTCCTAAAGAGCATTAATGTTCTAATGAGAGAATGAACATTTAATGGATTAAGGTCAGGAGAGGTGGAAAAACTCTGGTGAGAGAAGAAAAACTGACACTGTTGCTTTGGAGACATTTCCTATTTTGGAAATGTGTGACTGGCAAAATTAGTTGTACCTTCTATGAACTTGCATATCAAGGAGAATAAGAACTGGAATATAGCCTGATCAAGAATGGGGGGGACCCTGTTAAGTCACTTTACGCCTTTGAGTTTCAATCCGAACTTAAGCTAATCTTCAACTTGGTAAACCAGAAAATTTTAAAGCTTCAACAGGTGGTCTTAAATTCCTGGAGCCCATAGGTGCCTGATAGTAGCAAGTTAAATTCTTCATTAGTGGAAGAAAACATCATTCTAGCCCTTACTTCAATTCAACAAATAATTTGAAAACCAGGCACAAAAGGGAGGTATGTCAGTAAGAGTTAACACCAGCAGATGTAATGGATGACAGAGTTAGACACCCCCAGTACTATAAAAACTAGAATGTCAGATAGTTTGACTACTATGTTCAAAGAAGTTAAAGTCAAGTTTGAATAATGTGTCAGTGAACTCTAGCTTATATATAAAGATATAACAGATTTGAAAAGGAACCAGAGAGAAAACTGTCCACTAAAAAGTAACCTGACTAGATTTAGGGACTTAGCAGACAAATTTAACTGCAGGTTAGACCTGGCTGAAGAGCAAATTGAGAATCAGGTAGTAAGAATCTTTCATAACGAAGCCAAGAAGTCAAGATGATGGGCATGTAGAAGGGCAGGTAAGACACACACAAGATAAAGTGAGAAGGTCTAACCTCCGTTTAATTGGAGTCCCAGAAGGGTGAGGATGAAGCTGCACTAGTATTGGAAGAGAAACGATAGAGTAGAACCCTTCAATTATACTGTTCATGCCTTAACTAGAGAGCATTCCTCTCAAGTCTGAGTTCCCTGGCATGCTGAACAGGACTCTAGGTGTCTGGGTGTTATGTGTGGTAGATTCCCCATGATGTGCTATTTATTCCATTTTACATATTTGGAATCATGTCAAGTTCTCTTAAAATAGTACATTCTTTAAAACTATTTTAAAATTATTGTCTGACGTAGAAGCACATTAAAATGTCTAAATCTTTGTAGTTATCACTTCAAATTTAGGGCGTAATCTACAGTTGACGTGTAATTGAGGTTTAAGCTTTCACTTGTGATTCACTTTTGCCCCTCCCCTGTCATCTCCCTGCAAACTCATATATGTTACCTGATATTTCACTCTTTCTGTTTACATTTTCCAGCCACCTTTGGCAATGAGTTATAAAATTATAAACTACAGTATTGTGATGTATGTGTCTTCGTCCTGGTCTCTTTAACGAGATGGTATCCTCATGAGTAACTCACATTTTCCTTTCACGTAGAGAGGAAACATGATGCCTGCCAGGCTCCCCGAACAACGGATCTGCAGACAAACGTTTGCAGGTGGCAAGTGGACTGGGAGCCCTGGAACCCGCACGTGGGGGAATGAAGGGAGCAGGGCTAAGCAGAGGGAGGCAGTAACTGCAATGTGATCACAGAGAGGCTCTAGCTGACACACAGAGTTCTGGAACTTGATCCCGCAGAGTCTCATCTGGTGGCAAAGGGGTGGAACCATTGTATCTCCTTTCCTGGACTGGCCAGTCGCTGGGGTCAGGCTGCTTCTGGATCAGGGAGACCTTGGAGACTCCCTGATAGCAATTCCCAGAGAGGGACACACCTGGAAACTGCCACTCACTTACATTCCCTCTGCCTGGAGGGCTGAGCATCCTCCATCTTGACCTAGGAGGGAGTCCCTGGGGCATCCATTCCACATGGTAACTGAGAAGACGGGCTCTGAGAGACCTAGGATCTAATCCTGGTGGTACTGCTCACCTTCTCCTCAGGGTTCGCCCTGAGCCTAGCTTCTCCTCTACTCCAGTCATTTGCATGCCACTCCCCGCTTATTTTTGGATTACGATACTTCTGATTATGTGACATGATTTTCTTCCAGCAAATGTATTCATCTGAACGTAACTACTTAAGAGTAGCTTAACAGGCAGCAATAAGTATAACAGGAGCATTTGGCACAGGTGGGAGAGTCCTCCAGCAGATTTAATAGAAACGGCGTGGTGCCATCGAGCTCATCCCTGTCGCTGGTGGAGTCTCTGTGCCCCAGGCCTGCTCTCTGGTTTTTAAAAAGATCATCAGTGATTGGAGAGGAACTGGAAATATCCTGATAACTAAGACTTCAATAGACATTTCCCCGAAGAAGAATACACTCTTCACTGAGCAGAAACATTTTCCTCCGCGTGATGTGGTGAAATTTAATGCTGCCTGTGGTGGCAGCTAAATCCAGGTTCTGTCCTCTCTGCGGGATGTTTCTGACCTTCCAAGAAAACATTGGACTAGGTCGACTTCAGGGAAAACTTACGTGATTCTGTGATTCCAGTGTGAGAGGAGCACTGAGGAGAAGATAGGTGTGGGATGTATAATTTTAGGTCTTACGTCTGTCTGTTAAATTGAGGACCAACCAGAAGCTTGGGGAATTACATTTCTTTTTTAAGCTTCTTTATCTTACGAGCACACCGTATCTGAAATATAGCCATGATGAGTAGTAGCAAAGTCATTTTTAATTGTCCCCTTATCACAAAAGGATAGAACCTTCTAGAAGAGTCCATGAACATCTGGTGTAGCTCCTCCCTACGCCTGGGCTCCTCGTCCTCAGCCATGGCTGATTTAAAGTAGCATGCTGAATGAGCCTCTCACCCTCGACCACCAGTGTCCTGTTCAGATTTCGTATCCATGCTCACAGGGGTTAATCAGTTTACCCTGGACATTTCGGCATGAATATGAGGGGCCTGGGAAATTCTCCTCGTGATCTCTCTGGAAAATTCCAGACGGTGTGCTGAGTTGCCCAAATCTGCTAGCCTGCTCTCAGCTCAATCGTCTGCATGCTCAGGAGCAGAGCTTGAGTCTTCAACAGAATTTCTGATGTGTTCTCAGCTCTGCTGGACTTAATGTTCCCCATTCTGTGTTCAGCTGCAGTAACAGATATTCATTGACCTCCTTTCATCCCCCCATGTTAGAAATCAGCATCGCCTGTTGAAGGCACCGAAGCTAGACAAGCAGAAGAGGACTGGAATTCTATGCCTGTACCCATGTCCTTTCATGTGAATTAGGAAACTTACTATCCTTGAGGCTCATAAAGGCAGCCTCCAAAGTAGGACCCCCCCGTCCCTTATTCAGTTAGATCTGCATTCTGAGTGTTCCTGGGAAGCTGAGGTCATGCAGTCCTCTGTGCTGATCATAAAACCGATGTATGTCAATATAAAATTAATGGTGATAATGCCCAGTTACCCTAATGGCAGAGGAGGAGGAATTTGAGGAGGTGAGACAGGAGGGAAGGAGAGGAGACCATTATTAGAGTCACTGTGCTTCCAGGTTCCATGCTCATGGCAGGGATGCATGTCTTTGAAGTCAGATGTCTCTGTAGGATGAATTGACTGAACAAACTGGTGTCTCTTAGTCTCTTCTAAGTTAATTTTCTCCATCTCAATTATTCCTATGGCTCTTACTATCTCCTTCTGGGCTACAACTAGCCCACCAACTCGACAGGGTCCACGGAAGTGAATTTTATATATACTGTTTTATTTGGTGTGACTTACAAGTCACGCGGAGTATCTGCAGTTACATTAGCATTTACAAAATGACCTGCCAGCTCAGCCTTCCATTTCCTCAAATCTCATCTGAGAGTCACTTTTCGTTCTGCCTCCAAATGTCTTTCTCCATCCTGGTATTTAATTCTGATAATGGCTCAGAGACAGAATTTATCTAAATAATCGTATGGAGATAAATGTATGTTCAGTCTGATGTGGGTAATAATGTCCCTTGTGTATTATAACCCGGTGTTCGGTTGTATTTGTCAAGTGCTTGGATATACTGAGAGGAGGAGGATTCATATCTCAGCGAACGTGCTCCTCACATTACATGTGCTTGGTCTTTGTAAGGTTTGATTCATAGAATTGTTTTCAGGAAAGCTAATTTCCCCTTCACTCAGGACATGAATGCATTCAGATGCCCCCAGGATGCCCATGTCAATGCAGTTTTCGTGCACAATATGCTGGGAGCACAGGAAGACAAAGGGCTGACATGACACTGGAGCTCGCTGGACCTACCTTGAACCCTAACGAGAGTGAGGAAGCCTCCATTTGAATTTGAGACAATGAGTGTCTTCACTCAATTGCAATGGGGTGTCAACCAGCAGCCACTGTGCTCTGCAGGGGACATCTGGCAATGTCTGAAGACACTTGGTAGTCACAGTTGTGGGGGATGTACCAGCTGAACGCGGTAGCACTCAGCATCCTGTTGCTGCTAAATATCATACGGCGCGCAGGATCCCCTAAAGAATTCTCTAGAACACAGTGTTAGCAGTGCCGAGGTTGAGGGCCTGGCTCTACTCAGCCCGCTGTTGACTTCACTCATCTGGAATGAAATTTCAACATTTTCTCTCCAGAGCCATCTCTCTACCGGCGGCGTGTGGTGGGTTCCTGAGAACCAGTTGGCAGTGATCGATGCCATTTGCTTTGATACGATCCCGAGGCAAGGGGACCTGTGGGACTGCGGGCGACATCTACCTGGAGGCAAAGACCATTATAATTCACAAAGGAGAGAAGCGGACCAATTAGAGATGATTAAAATCAGGACACGCTTTGGGAAGCTTTGGGAGGCTGCAAACCCTTCAGCACGTCATATATGCAACGCCCAGTCCCGGCCGTGCCAGAGGTGAAGACATTCACAGTGTCCTGTGGTTTACACGTGCTTGGGAGGCCTCAGGACACGGTGACATAGAACTTTGCAAACACTCTAGTCCTCCCTGGTTTCTTTCCTCCTCTTACTTCTCCCGCAGCATGGTTAGGATCGTAGAGCTGAATTTTGATCTGCAGCCATTGGGTTTGGGTGCAGAGGGAGGTGAGTTTCACTCCTTCTCCTACCACACACACTATGAGCTCTTAGGAAAAGTGTCTACCTTCTTTACACTTTAGTTTCCTCATCTATAAAATGGGGATGATGACAGCTGACTGATGTGTGTTTCGAACCCTGCCAGCACCGGGCACGTAGTGACTGCTTGATGGCTAGTCACCTCCTCCTTTCCCGCAGCGGAAGCAGGGCCAAGTCTCCCAGCCCTACTGCGACAGAGACAGGCAGCACGGGAGCCAGGAGGGGGCCCCCGCAACCGCCCCCCACCTTGTCCCCTGACGTTAACCTTGACTAGTATCTCTTTGTTGACGACGTTTAGAAACCATTAACTTTCCCATTGGGGGGTGGGGGGCTGCTTGCCAGGTCCCCTCTTCCTCTCACTGAAATCATAGACACCATTGACATTCCCCTTGTGATGATTGTTGTACTTCTGTTTTCATCCCCTTATTTCCCATCTCCCCTAAAACTGTGTCCAGCCACCAGTTCCCACCCCTTGATCTCATTGAAAGACCGAAGTCCCCAGGAGGGAGAAGAAGGCCCATGGGGCGAAGACAGCGGGTTAGCGTGTATACAGCGGTCGGTTAGCATGGTGGCCTGGAAGTATCAGTACAGGAGTGGGGTGCCTGGCGAGAGACTTGGAGCAGGCTCCCCGTGTTTTACCACACATTTAACCCTTGTTTCCTCTTTCCTTGTTGGCAAGTGGCAGGAGGGTGTGTGTGTGTGTGTGTGTGTGTGTGTGTGTGTGCGCGCGTGTGCGTGCGTGCATGTAGACACTTGGTTCAAACCCCTTTTTGGTTAGAAAACGAGCTTCCAGGAGGAACTGGTATTGGTTCACCCTGTCAGCCTTCCTCCTGCATCAATGGTTCCTGTTCCGGTGATTTGCTTGGTGACACTCACTTCACAGCAGGGTGCTGTGGGTCTGCCTAGGTGGGATCACCTGAAGCCATCCCTAGCCATTGAGTCAGTCACTCAACTACACGCAAGAGCTGCTGCAAACCATAGAAACAAGACCCCCTAAAACCTAGGACAGTGAGGTCCTCAAGTCAGCTCCAATGGCACCTGATAGGAGGGCAGAATATTTGTAGGACATGGGAGAGAGAAGAAACAAGAGTCTTAATGGGCTTCAAAATACCTTTTTTCTGCAAGTTATACAAAGACGTATGACCACGTTGACCGTAACTCAGATCCCTTCTCAGGTCATGAAAGAATTCATGTAGTGAAGACCTTGGAAGCTTAAACTCCGTAAGATTCACAGTCTGTCTCCCCCTGATAATAATAAATAGCTCTAAGAAGAGAATTAATAGACTCTGGTCTCCAGTTTACTCCAGAAGTAATTGTATGACCCTGGGAAGTCGTTTCACCATTTTCCCCGCTGCCCCTGCCTCTGGGTCTTGAACACGGTCTGCACCTCAGCTGCCGAGCCACAGGGATGCACCATCGCGTCTCTCTGTGTGCTTTCTCATTTTTTATTTTAAAAGGAAAGGTGCTGGGAGGCTCTTGTTTTTGTGGGCCCCTGCGTATATCAGGTTGGACTGGCCACTTGGCAGGAGTCCAGGGCCTTCTGTCTTCACCTCTTGACCTCTGATTCCTCTGTTTGGTTGGGTGGGCTGGGTTGGGTGGGCTGGGACGAGGAGTAAGGGAGGCAGTGGCCGGTGTACCTAATATATTGTTTGCAGAAGTTCTGCCTTGAAGTTCTGGGACTGACCAAGGTTCTGGGGAGGTGGGGGAGTACCAAAATGAAGTCTTGCTTTGGTGGGCTGGAATTTAGCATGAACAGTTTCACTTTGGACCTGTTGTCTTGTTTTTAACAAGTGATATTTTGACAACTTAATAGAAGCTTCCTAGGAGATCAAGTCGAAGAAGCATTTGTCAAAGAACAAAAGGCAGGCGTTGAATTGTCACTGGCAACTAGATACGATCCTTAGGTGAAAGACTGAACAATGGAGGCGTGTTTGTGTCCTTCCAGGTCGTCTTCTATGCGAACATACATGCATATTTAAACAGACAATCCAGGATGTTCTAAGTGTGTTTTGCACACTTAATAATAACGAGTGTCTTTTTGCATTTATAACTGTGTCCCACAGCAGCGTGATTATCAATGATTCAATATGGTTCCATTGTATTCTGCAGCTTATTTAACGTTAGGCATTTAGAGTGTTTTCGGCTTTTTACGATTAGCAACAGAGATGAAGTGACAAAAATCCCTCGCAAATAGATGCTTGTCTCCATCCCTTGGGGATAATCGCAGCAGAATTGTTGGGTCAAAGGGTCTGTACATTTTAAAGGCTTTTGATTAAGTATTTCTAAATTGCCCATCCAGAAAAGCTGCAGCAATTTAAGGCCTCTTCAGCAGCGAAGAAGAATGCCCATTTGCTCTCACCCTCACAAGGGCTAGATTTTATCATGCTTTTAAATCTCTGCCCATTTGAGAGGGGAAAGATGGTAATTTTTTTTAATTTGCATTTCTTTGACTACTAATGTGATTGAACATTTAAAAAAATCAGCCTATTATCTGTTTTGCATTTCGGCTTTTGAAAGTTGCCCATTTCTTTTTTTTTTTTTTTCTGTGCAAGAGGATCTTTTACTTCAGGAAACTCCCCCCTAAGAAACAGGATCAGATTTGTATAGTATCTTTTTTTTCTCACACTTCAAACACACGTCTTCCACGGGAAAAATGAAGACATAGTCTGTGAGGAAATGGCATTTCTGGTGAATCCCTCAAAGTGGGCTGGGTGGAAGGTGGGCTCCTTGCTCTTGCCTTAGAATTGCTCTCAAGTTTCTTGGTTTCTGCAACTGGTCATACAGAACCTTATGTCTCATTTGGAGGGCTCGCCAAAGGCTGTCTTCTGTCTAGATATTTGAGTAGCAATGGCAAATCCATGTAGTTTAGATTATAGGAAATAGTTTACATTATATAGTTCACTATATTATTATATTATCATCAAACAATAATAGACGGGGCACGTTCTATTCTACATTTTAAGCTCCTAAAAGGCAAAGTTTTTCTTCACCATTTAATACCCTGCCACACCTAACACAGTTACATGTCCCAGCAGGTGATCATTGCTGTAGGGTGAATAAATGGATAGTGCCATTTCAGTGCTACCATTTTAATTCTGGCAGATTTTGCATCTTCTACACTTTCTTCAAGCTTGCTAGTCTTAGAAAAATGACCCAACTTTATTTTAAAGGAAATGTGCAAGTAAGAATGAAGGGAAGTAATCCATCAGGCAGGAAGAAAGAAGAGGAAGTATCGTATTTATTTTTATTTTGTTCAGTTAATTGTTCCCCCCTTCCCCAAGATGTGAACCTGGATCCTTGGAATGTATGTGGACTACACTAGGCCGGAGGCAGCAGACCTAACCGCTACCCCACCAGGGCATGCCCAACTTTATAATGCTTTTCTTTCTCTTTGCCTCCAAAGAAAGATGGGTACTATTTGTTTATAAAGTGCTGTGTGTTACACTGGTTCTTTGAAAATGCTGAGAATTATTGTAGTGCTAAAAAACAATTAAGAGCATTTGTCACATAAGTCATTAAGTACATTTGAAATAAAATATGTGCGTTACCACTGACATTTCAAGGACTATATTTGCTAATAACTGAGCCTTAACAAATTGAAATTATTTATAAACTTGGCTGAAATGGGAATCCAATAAATGTTTCTAGTCTTGTTGAACAATCCAATTAAGGAACTCTTTATGTATAACACGTATGCTATTTTTCCATTGGAAATATTACGATGAAGTTATATGTAAAATCTAAAACTGGTAATTTGAAAGTGTTTCTGCCTCTTTGGCCTTGGACTTAAGGGCTGGGGGTGGGAACTGGGGAAGCAAGGTCACACTCCACCTTGGCCAGGGCCAAGGAGAAAGCTCAGGGGCCCCGTGGCCAGTGGAGCCGGTAGGGAGCGGCCTCAGTCTGCCCTGTGTGCTCCACGTGTAGGAGACGCACTTTGCTGGGCTCTCCAATCTCCCCTGGAATCCTGGAGCCCTGCTTTTGTGAAAAGCAATAGGAACATAACTCCTCTGGCTCAAATGTTGACCTGATCTCCAGATGGCATAAATTTCTAATTTTCATGACGAGAATCTCTTTCTATGATCTTGACCTCTAAAGCAAAGAGACATCTGGAGGGTTTCAGGAAGGGTTTTCTTCACTGGTGCTGTGGTCAGCTTCTTGTATCTGAATGTTGCTGAAACTGCAGACCTTGCTGATTTAGGAATGCCACATACCGGAATATGACCAGTGCAGAACTGAGCCTGCGGTAAGTGACAACTCCATCTTCTTGTGCACCTCAGCTGTGTCAACTACAGTCCGGCGTTACCCATGCATACCAGTGCCGAGGCCCTTCAATGAGTCCTTTTCTCAGTGAACTTACTTAGAGCCCAATTCTGATGGGAGCACAACAAGAGTGGCTGGCATTTTCAATGAATTTGGCTTTTTATTGAGCTCTGTGACACCCTCTCATGTGAAAAAGGCAGGAAAAATGTGTGGGGGTCAAACTCAAGATTCCCCCATTCCTCTGAGGTTCTTCACAGATTGAATGAAAGTACAAATTAACAGGTGTGATTAGTAAGAGGAAAGTTCAAGCTTAACAGCATGCACATGGAGAATTTACATGGTGGTAAATTCTGAGGTAGCTGGGGAAGACCAAAATCTGTACCCCATGATGAAGCTGGGGGTCTCAGGGAGAGAAGGGGATGGTCCCCAACTGGCTAGGAGATTGGTTTCTTAGAAATAGAAGACACTCATAGATAAACTTGGGTGAAGATCTTTCTAAGCTTTATTCTTCTAGGAGATAGGGGAAGGGTGGAGGCCCAGGGAGATGTAAGTGGCTTCTGTGATTAAGGGAAGGGAGCAGGGGTAGAAGGACTCCTTTGCCTGTGAGGATTTTTGTTTCTTGTTTTTCTAATTGTTTTTGGCTTCTTGTCAGAGTTGGGCATCCACAAGAGACCAACTCTGTGAGATTTAGGGTGAAATAGTTTACCCCTACAAATACCACTGCATTTTAACTCGCTGCCCACCATTGGGTTATGGGTAAACATATGCCTGATATGTGGAATGAGAAGAATGGGGGAAAATCTGCAGTGAATTCTTGGACATTAAAATATAGCTAGAAAATGACGGAGGTTACTGGTGTTTTCCTCAAAATAACTTTATAGACGAAGGCTTAAGCTATTCTCTAAGTGGCGGTGTGTCACCCCATGATCTGGCCCAGGGTGCTGGCCCATGAGGTCTTAGTGGTGGATTGAGACTGTAAGGATGGAAATTTGACAGTGGCGTCCTCGCCATCTTCATCTCGAGCTGGCTTTTAAAAACACTGCCACTAGGTTGTGCTAGAGTATAGATGTAGCATCCACGTGCGATTCCTGGTGTAAAACTTCACTCTATTGGAAAACTCATTCTTTCATTTATCATAGAATACATTCTTCTGTTCCCCATGCTTTGGAAGAACATATCAGAAGCATTGTAGGGAGTGAAGTGAAGAAATGTGAAGGGCCTCTGCTGTGATTTTGTGCAGGCCTGAGGCACTAACAGATTCAGCATGATTTATCCTTGGGCCTAGATACCTTTTAGACCCCTTTTAAAATCCAGAGTCCTGGGATGAAAATTCCTGCTTAACCTGAGTCGCCATGTGAGTTCCTCAGTCTCTGCCTGACTTTTCAACACTGTAAATCTCAAGGCCTTAGCTTGGGTCTCTCTCTTTGTCACTCTCCCACCATCATCTTCCCGACTCATGCCATCTCTCTGTATGTCAGTGATGCCCTCAGGTACATCTCTAGATTTTACTTTTCCATAAAACTCTAGACTCATGTGTCCAGGGTGACCAACCATTTCATCTTTCTGGAACAGTCTGGATTTATACTTGTTCTCCTGTTATAATTATTAGTAGCACCTCATTTCTCTCTCAAGAATTCCCAGTTATGTCAGCTTATACGTATATCTGTGTCAATGTGGCCTCTCCCTTTGAATGTCTTACAGGCATCCCCATTACCGTGTCTGAAACTAAGCTCTTAATTTCCTTTTCAATTCCCTACTTCTTCCCAATCAATGGCACCAGCTTCTAGTTTTTTAAATCAGCTGTCTAATAGTTGTCCTTGATTATTTGATTTCTCATATTCAATTAGCCAATAAAGTCTACAGGCTTTGCATTCAAAATACATCCAGATCTACCCAATTCTCTCTCCTCTACTATAATTCTAGTTCAAGTCATAGTTATCTCTGATTTGGATAGATCTTAAATCCATTCTACATATGGTAATAGGTTGGCACTTAAATAAGATGACAATGCTTTCTTGACTATAAAATCCTCTTATAAGAAAGGAAGTAAATAATTAGGAACAATAATAGACTTTACTATGCCACTTAAAATGAGCAACAAATCTAGAATTTATTGAGTGTCATTATGGTTAGGTTATTTGCATTTGTTCTTTAATTTAAGCTTCATCTCATTTCTGTTTCATGGGCATTATTCTAGTGTATTCCAACTAAAACAAAGAAAACCAAAGCAAGCAAGTCAGCCAAAAAGGAGAATGAAGCTCAGAAAGATGAAGATAACTTGCTTAATGTCTCATAGCTAGTAAGTGAAAAGCTGGATTTCAATCTTAGTTCTCAGGCTAAAGCCCAAGGGTTACCTGTTTGTGTTTTCTTTGTTGGCAATCACTCTTATTTCTTCATCTGACCTCAGAAATAGCTTCTTAGAAGTTTTTTCTTTTTTAATTGCTTGGGCCATTTGTCTAATTTATCTGTGGTTATCTTCAAAAGCTTTTTGGAGATGTCCCTCAGGTAACTATTGATTAAGATTAGATTTGGTGATGGGTAATGGAAATTAAAAAGCACTGTTTTTTTCTTTCTCACAAAAGGACTTCTAAAGTTCAGTCATCCTGAGCTGTCATGGAGCCCATACTCAGGGCTCTGGGGGCCTTTCTTCTCCAGGTTGTTGCCTTCCTAAACTCTTCTTGTTTCCCAGATGGCTGCTGGGAAGCCATCTTGGAAATAAATTCTGAGACTAAAATTGGTTCTGTTATAAAGGAAGAAGGAGGGAAACCAGCAGTCTCTGCTATGATGGCTCACTTAAATTTTTTTTTCTCATTATTTGAGATCTTTTTCCTCAGTAGGGGTCTGAATATCTAAAGAATATAGGATGAAATAAGATTGTTCGGGCATCAGATTGGCCTGGCTTATGATTTTCAGCTTTCCCTGTGACTAACTTGGCTCTGGTGGGCAAGTTGCATTATTTCTCTAAGCCAGGAGATTCATACAATCATCTCATTTCATTCTCACAAGGCTCCCCAAATGGACATTATTTCTGTTTTACAGATGAGGAAACCAAGGCTCAGAATGGATTTTGGTACATGGTCAGCAATGTATGATGTGCTGTGATGACACTTCACAGGCACAAAAACTCTTGTTTCCTTTGGTTTAATCCAGAATTTTCCTGCTGATTATCTAATGGGGTTCTTCATTGTTAATTTTTTCCTGTGTCAATGTTTTCACAGAAAACAAAACAAAAAGACCTTAAGCTTCATGTGATCAGAGATGATGAGAGAATGGTATATAGGGCTTTAAAAAATTTATGTCTGAAATCCCATGCTAGGGACTTGGGATTTGGTTGGTCTGGATGAGCCTGAGAAAGCAGGAGTCGACCTGGGTGTGTCTCTCCTCAGGTGAGCTTCAGGCACGAGAAGTATGGCTTTGTAGAAACACTCTGTGGGTCTTGACTTGGAATCTTCTGGGCAGGAAAGTCGTTGCCCGTTTGGGTGTTGGTGCTGTCATTCAAAGCAGCCATCTCGCATGTTCTTGCCATGTTGACATTGTCACCACCCTCCTGAAGGGTCATTATAACCTATCTTCATAGAGTCACATGGAGGAATTCTCTCTCAGACACAGCGCTCAAACCTTCCCCAGGTGGACTCAGGGCTGTGTCTGTAGATGTCCCTGGTCCCTGTAAGCTGTTCTCAGGTGAGGTGTCAGGGACCCCTGCTTTCTCTTGTTCTTTCCCCTTGGCATTTCCCTGGTGTTCAGACCGGCAGGGGAGAATGAGAAGAGTATAAAGGTTCCTTCTTGGCTGGTTGGATTTCGAAGAACCAGAATAATGGACCAGGCTGAGCTCCCCTGTGTTTATGCTGACAAGAGGCGGTCTGTGCCACAGCTCTGCGACCCCACGTGCACTGTGGGTCATCCGCACATCAGTGCCAATGACAGCGTTGTAATTACGTTCCCGAAACAAAAGCAGCGAGAAGCAGCATCTTAAATATCTTTCATTTGGTTGCCCTGGGAGGGCCCGTGTAAGATCAGTGCCGGGGAGCAGGTGCCGAGGTTAAAAATGCACAGATGGAATCTAGACGGGGAGCCGTCGTCTCTGTGTCGAGTGAGTCCTTCCCTGGAGGCCCGGACAGTGGTGGTGCCGAGGGACAGGAGACGCGTGCCTGCTCTCGGAGTCTGCTCCTCGTGCAGGGTAGCAGAGATACGGAGGGTTGGTTGCCTAACCCTTGTGGGGGGCGTGGGGTGGGGCTAGAAAGCAAATTTGAACTGATAACCTATGAGGAGCCATTAATATGTCTGGAACTCAGAATGCAGTCGTTGTGTTAGAAAGGGTCTCCTAGTGTCCACAGAGCAGCAGCGACTTCCCCTGCAGCGTCTGCCCTGCAGTTTCCCGGCCAGGCTCCGAGGAGCTGACTAGTGTGAGTTCTAGGACCGGGGCTCCTGTGTAAAACCCCGAGTCTGAGGACACACAGTGATGGCGAGCCAAGGTCGCCACCCAGAGAGCCACACAGCTGCTGTTTTCTCTCGGGACAGCCCACGCCTGACTGGGGAAGCTCATTCGGCTGATGTGACTGGAGCCCAGCCTGGGGCGTCATCACACCCCGGTAAGCCACACTCGGGGTTCTTAAGATGCATGCAGACTCAGCTCCAGTTTGCAGTTAAAGGGAATTGATTAGAGGCAAACACAGGTTTCTCACTAGACCCTCCAGTGGGTCCACATCGCCTCAGTGACCCAGAACAGCGCCTAATTCTCGGGGGTCCCAGGCAGCGACTTGTTCTCGCCTCTCTGTGCTCCCTGGTTCACGCGTCCTTGCTGCCGATGGCTTCTCCTTGCTCTTCCTGCGACACGTTGCCGACAGCCCCGCGTGTAACGTGGTGCCGTCAGGTCATCACCGAGACGGCTGCTGCAGCCGTCCTGGGCAAAGGGCTGATGGCCGAGCTGGAGAGAGTTCCCACCCCTGGACCAATCATCTGGCGCCAGTGGAGAGGTTAAAGCTGTAGAATGTGGCTGCACCCAGAGTCAAAACAGGAGCAGAAAGGGAAGCTCAGTTCCCAGAGAGCGTGCGTGCATGTGCGTGCGTGCGTGCGTGTGTGCGTGGGGAAAGCGGACAGCCGTGGGGCAGACAGCGTGTCCAGTACACCTGCAGTTTGCAGGTGTCTCCTAGTCAAGGGGTCCTGGTGGGTGCAGCTTTGACACATGCCACTTTTTCTTCTGTCCTTGTGGATGACGCCCACACAAGGTCTATAAGAGTAGAAGGACTTAGGTGGTGGCTGAAGGGAAGCCATGGAAGCGAAGCATTTGTCTGTAATCTTCTCTCAGCATCTGTTTAAACACCCATGAACTATTAATACACCAACGAGATTTGCATTCATTCAATACTTGCTTTCCATTCCACCGACCGAGCACAGGAACACGGCCCCAAGTACAAGCCCTCACTGCCTGCGGGAAAGTTGAAGCTGCCATGGAGGCCTGCTCTTGCTGAGCATCTCTTCCTTTCCCAGGCGCATGTGGAGCTGAGTACCGCTTGACATGCCTCTTACCTTGTTGACTTGAGAAACGAGCATCAGTTGGCTTCAAGGCAAAGTTCTCGTTTTCTCTCTCTCATTTCTTCTCTGCCGCATCCTCCCTTACCCTACCAGCAAAGCCAAGCGATACTCCCATCATGCTCAGTGCTCTGTCTCTGCGTCTGCCATTGGCCACTGGGATACCCATGGACCAATGAGGAAAAGGTGGCTCCTGGAGCCAGTTTGCTGACAAACGCTGGAAAATTGTGCTAAGTGTGCACATCTGAGCTGATTGTGATGGCAGATGTGCCCTTAGGACCTGGAGCTAATGACACCAGCTGTAGGCCACCCCCTACTCCAAACATCCTGAATGTCTGTGTGCATCCTGGTAACATGGGCCCAAGATGGCGCCCTAGTTGTGCCGCTCTGTCCCTGACCCATCTCTTGACATCTTGCCTTCTCAATACATTTCCATTCACTCAAAGCAAAAAGAAGTGAAAGTCTGGCATAGGTGATTCTAGGGCACTAAGACTAAGCACTGCAGAGATATCTCTTTCAGTGGGTCTCTGCCCCAGAGATACTGGAAGCTTTGGGGCTTATTTATTTCTCACTGTTTTCTCCCTCTCCCCACTATGTCCATTTATTTTTGTCTTATTTTATGACAGACCATGGCAAATTTATAGAATATATAAAATAATGGAACTGACAGTAGGGTCATTTGAGAAAAATGAGAAAACTGGATTAGCAGAAATAACTTACCATCCCACTTACTCAGGAATGGTAACTATTCACGTCCACTTTCTCACTCAGATATTTTTCTGTGCAAAAACTATGTACTTCAGTGAGGGAGATCTTTAAAACACACACAAAACGAGTCATTCCCTTTCAATAGAGATTAGGCAAATATGTAAATGAATACATCACAAAGAAATAGCTCAGCTAAAGGGTGACCTTTTTTAAAATTAGAGTTTCAGGCCAGAGGGTAAGCCTAGCTGCGGTTGAGACACTTTCTTGTTCTTGGCTGTATTAAAAAGAAAAAAAAAAAAAAGATTAGGAGCTTCCCCATTTGCTTGTTGGAGAGGCAGTTCATACATCTGACAATATGTGCCTTAGAGAAATTCTGAAGTCTGAGATTCTAATTCATTAGGAGAATTCTGGATGCTGTGTGGGGCCAGGAATGATTTCCCCCCATTTCTCTTGAGGTTCTTCACAGGCTGGAGGAATAAACAAGTTAACATTAGACACAGTAAGAGAAAGTGCTGCATTTAATAACATGCATATGGAGAATTTATATAATGGTGCATTCTGAGCTATGTGGGACAGAACAATGACTTATTCCCTGTGTTGAAGACTGGAAAGGGGGTCTGGGAGAGAGGAGGAGTCTTTACTGGCAAGGAGGGGTGACTCTTCTTTACTCTGAAAGTAAAGATTGCTTCTTAGATAGAGAAGACTTTTTACAGTGAGGCGGGGCTCAAAGAAAAAGTGCCTCCATTTCTCTGAGGTTCTTCACAGGCTGGACAGATAGACAAATTAACATTAGATGCGATTAGTAAGAGAAAAGCACCAATAACACACACGTGGAGAATTTGCATGGCAGTAAATTTGGAGGCAGCTGGGGTACAACAGTGATTGATATCCTGAGCTGAGGGCTTTTCCAGGTGTCACCAGTGACTAGGAGATAGGTTTCTTAGATAGAGAGGAATATTTAAACAGATTAACTTGTTTTTCAGATGGAGACCTTCCCAAATCACATTCTTCCAGGGGACGAGGACAAAAGTCACTTTCTGAATTAGGAGAAATGACTTCTTTGGTTAAGGGGTGGGCTAAAGGGTGAGAAGATCTCCTCTGCGGGGTTGTTCTTCATTGTCCTTGGCTTTGCTGTGAGAGGGGGGCATCTACAGGAGAACAGTTCTGAGACACTTGGGGTGATCTCTTCTGAGTTCCTCCGGCAGACAGACTAACTTCTGGATTAAGACTTGACCTACTACGTTCTTCGAGGGGACCAAGGAATAATGGCTGCTTCTGGATTGGGGGAAAAGTAGGGGCTTAGGGAGTGATGCTGATTCTGTGATTAAAGAAGGGTGAAGGGTTAGGAGAAAAACAAGAGCTCCTCCTCCTGAGGGGTGGTCCTCCATTATCTTCGGCTCAGGGTGGTCTTCAGAGCGGGGCAGGAGATCCATTCTGAGAAACTTAGGGTGAACTGTCTCGTCCACTCAATTCCAAAGGGGAGCCCACGTCTCTAGAAGTATCGGCTGCACCGAGAACCATGGTAGGTTGGGTTCTGCAGCTCCATCTCACTGGCATAAAGCAGACAGCCCCTCAGAGGTTAATCTCTGAACACGGGCTTAGACCTTCACTTTCCAGGTTGGCGGATGAGTTTTCATGTCACGGCGTGTCCAGTGAAGCTGAATGTAGTCAGTGTGCAATTAGCATTAAATTAGTTATAGGATAAAACGAAACAAATTTGACTTTTTGAAAAGGGGGACGATCACACAAGGCCAAACTTGAGGGAAGGAAGCCAGAGAACTTTAACTCAAAGGCAATTTATTTTGCAAAAGGAAGTCGAAAAATTATAGCCCATCATACCTAATTCCTGCATACATTTGCATTTAATGTGAGCTCTCCCTCCCAGGAATGCCTGTGTGTTCCTTCTACTCTACCTCCCAGGAGCCAGAATCCACTCTGATGGCAGCAGTGTGAGACTGTCCATTTCCTGACATGGTTGCAGGAGGTATTGACAGATTGAGTGCCGCGTGAAGTCCTGTTCTCAATGAAGTAATGGGTGTGTGATTATGAAAAATAGAATGGAAGAGAATTCCATTCACGTGTCCTTCAAGTGTCAAGGATTTAAAGAATATACATAGCTATACCCTCTGCAAGAGATGGAGCTTAATTCTACCCCTTTTGCTCCAGTATGGACTGGACGTAGTAAAGGACTTCCAAGAAACGGGAAAGGAATAACAGTAACCTCACATAGGAGAAAATTGGCAGACATCATTTTACCCACCTGTTGAACCCAGTGCTGACATCAGTGACGTCATGTGGACTCCACATGCTCCTGTATGTAACGGGAAGGGCACATCTTCCCTGAGACCCAGGACTGCGTCTAATAATGACAAAAAGATCAGACAAAGCTAGACGGGGTCACTTTACAGGATATTTTTTCAGTCGTCCTCAAGATTCTCCAGGTCATGGGAAAAAAGGAAAAACTGAGAAATGGTTAGACATACACAGTGATTAGACCAGCACCATGTTTTGATGAAGTGTTAACAATGGGGAAACAGGGTGATGAGTATCTTTGCACTATTGTTGGTCAGTCTACAATTATTCTAAATTAAAAAGTTTATTAACATTTTTCAAGGATTTTTGCCCCTCTATACAAATTTTTATTTCATTAATGGAATTGGTTCAGGCCTCTGATACTGATCTCCCGGGTGATTTTAGGAAATCAGAATGCTCCGCACGAGGGGTGTCTACAGTCTAATTACATGGTTCAAACTCCAGACTTTTGAACTGTTTGTCTTAAGAATAGAAAGTTAGAGTGAGCATTATGAGCTGCTTGACAATTGGCCATGGAGACTCTGAAAAACAGAAGAGTATCATAACACAACTTAATTATACATAAAGTCACAACTGTCTAGTTAATGGAAGGACACAATTGCAATTGCACTTGGAAAATGGGCATGCACCTGGGAGATGTCGGAACGGTAGACTTTATTTTTTGCAGGCATGAATGAAAGGGTCAAACATCTCTCCAACCGGCAGTCATGTCTGGCTCACCTGTGATTGACAGGAGTCGTTCCGGTTCTTGCTTTTCTTGCCATCTTCCATCTGCCTGACAAGAGAGAAGAACTCTCATTTTCAGTCATGGTGAATGTGTGGTCCATTTGCATGATTGGTGACTGCCTTTTAGAAGATGGGAGACAAACTTTAGACAAAGTCAGGAATGATTCATCGAGTTTGGGAAGAGGCTTTCACACTGGCATTTTAGCTAACCACAGTAACCGCTGCCTCTGTTGGGAAAGAATTTCTCGCCACCATATTGCCCATGTCTGTTAACTTTATTTCCATAGTGGAAATGTCCCCAGTTCCCTTTTCCCCTTCTCTCACACCTCTCTCATGAACCATTCTCCTGTATTAATTCAATTTGGATTGGATTGTGATAATTGACAATATTTTTGAGTCCTTTTTGGACTTGCAGCTGAACTAGAACTTCTATACCATTGGTGTTTTGAGTCTCCCTCATCCATGGCTTAATTAATTCTGAGTATCGAATAATTTTAATAAATGATCGAACACATGAACAGGACAGATGAATGAACACTTGTCACATGATTGCTTATGAGGGAAGCTATGACTCTCCATGACTGCATTTCTTCAGTGATTTCCAACTAGTAATTTTCATTTCCTCCCTCTTCGGTGTGGACGGGAGACACCCCTTAATGTCTGAGTTTGGGTCCACAGCCCTGTCACTCAGATTCATTGAAAGGATTGCAGTCAAAAGAAAACTTCAACCTTTCTGACATTATTTGATAATTTAATAGAAAGCTAATTCCATAAAGAAGAATTAAAATAAATTTGTACTCCTTAAGAGGGAGTATTGAACTAAGAGCTTATTGAGTATCTCCTTAGTTCCTGGAATTCAGCCCTGGCAATTAGAGGAGAGTTGCCTGATGTCTTCTTTATGGGTTATGCGATCCTACACAGCTGCAGACACTTTTCTAGACTGTTAAAATTGTGACTTAACTGGCCAGTTACCAAAAATTCAGGGCTTGGTAGCTGAGTCTTTTAATAGACTGTTTTTCCCCCACTATCCCATTATGACTTCTGACCCTTGAAGTCCTGATCCATAGTGGAACTACCACCTTTACCCGTCGAAGCTCTCCCTGTCCACTCCCTCCATGACCGCTCCTATTGAACCTCTCAACCCAAACTGATGGCATTGATTTTCTGGAATATTCTGGTTTGGTGGTTGTGAAAAGATACATTCTCATCAGCTTGTATTCAGCATTATCTTCATCTAACTCTTTTACCTGCTGTTGCTTCTACAGAGAATGTAGTCTGTGTGCTTGGAAAGCCCAGCGTGAAGTTTCCAACAACCAGACGGAAGCGACTTCAAGTAGGTGACATCTGGGGGCCTTTATGGCTCCGATATGGGATGTGCACATTTCCAAGAGCACCCAGGACATTTGTAAATAGGTGGCAGAGTCTGTGTGAATTTAACAACACATTAGGCAGAAGTGCCTCTTGGTGAGGGATGAAAGTTCTCTGGGAGAGTAGCTTACAAAATACGCTCATTCATATCTGCAATCTAGGATGATTAAACTTCCAACACCTCCATTCACTAAAGAAGGCATCAACAGGAACGGTAACAGATACAGATGACAAATACGTCGTTAACTAAGCGTTTGGTCTGTCTGACCTGGAAATTAGGTTATAGTATATTTGGAATGATGGTAAGTATCACTCATTTGTTTCCAGTTGCTTCATGTCCATAATGAATCCAACAAAGCTTATAAAAATTCCCGTTGCAGCTGGCCACATAGCACGGAGATTCCTGGATATATTTGGTTGGAGACATTTTGCTTTGAAGATGAGAATCAGAGTGGAGTTTCCTCAGAGGTGCTTGCTATGGGCCAGTTGGTTCAACAGGTTGATGGAATGACTTGAAATGCTCCTGGTGTATGTCCAGTGAGATAGAGAGGGCACACTCTCCAGACAAGCTGAGTAATCTCTTTTTATAGAAACATTAGTCTGAATATTGACCAGCATTTTTCTGAGATGCTCAGCAACCTCCTGCCTTCAAGTAAGGGAAGAACTAGAGGGTTTCTGAGTATCTGATGCTCAGCATCTTCGGCTTTTTTTGTTGTGGACTATGTTTCTATGCGGTAACTCCTCCAGAAGTGCAAGGGCTTTGCGTTGTAGATCTTGACCATGGGTTGTGCTCACACTGACTACTCCTTGTTCCTGTTTGTTTTTTGTTTGTGATACTATGCTGACTGCTGAGGTTGGAGATTTGGTGCCTCCTGAAGGTCTAATCAACACCAGAGTCAATCTTGCGTGCATGAGGTGGGTCCTCATTCGGGAAAAAAAGAACTTGGAAAATTGCCTTCGATGGCAAGATGGTAAATCCAGTGTCTCCTGATGTTGCTTACTTTGGCCTATTTGATGAGTCTAGACATAATGGACCGTGACCCCAGGGAAAGATGCGTGTCTGATAGACGGAGGCTGGCCAAGGGCATGCTGGGAAATGATGCCTCTTGGGAACCCTAAGTGGAAGATGAGAATTGTACTAGTCAGAGCCAAAGTAGTCATCTACCCAAAACAATTCCTTTTCTTTTAATACAGCAGCGGAGCCACTGCTCTTTTTTCCCTTGTGTCGTGTGGTGTGTGTGCGCGTATACACCTGTATACACCTGTAACTAATTTATGTGGATTTGTGCTCATTCTAGGCTTGACTCATGAAAACCTCTTAAACAAGACCCTCTATATTTTGCTTTTTGTTGGCCCGAGG
This sequence comes from Solenodon paradoxus, assembly GCA_004363575.1. NCBI lineage: Eukaryota > Metazoa > Chordata > Mammalia > Eulipotyphla > Solenodontidae > Solenodon > Solenodon paradoxus. The sequence goes on from RJWH01004387.1 coordinate 70,335, forward strand.
CACGTGAACACAGGCGACCTGGGGAGCCGGTGCGGAAAGAAGAGCCACAAAGTGCAGAGTCCCCAGCCACCACCTGTGGGGCCCTACGCCCCACAGGAGAGCATCTCCTCTGACCTTCCTGTGAGTGGAAAATAGACCTCTTTCTGTGGCCAGGTTGTTGATGTATTTTCAAGGTGTCTGTTATAGCAGGTAACATCATCTTAAATAACCCAGGCACCTTAGAAAGCAGAGGATCTATTTATCTGCTGTATCTCAGGTAAAAGCCTGCATTCTGTCCCGCGCCACCGTTTGTGTCCGGGGCTGCCGTTCGCTGCTCCGAGGCGCTGGGAGCAAGGCGAATCCCTGCAAGCAGAGAAGCCACCTCTCGGTGACAGGCAGTCAGGGAGGAGAGGAGGTCCCCAGCGCCTCCCCATCTCAGCCTCGCTGGGTGCTGGGTCGGGTCTGATTCTCTCCAGGGGGCAGGGAGCGCCCGTGTGGGTGACGCTCACTCACCCATCTGCTCTTTCCTTCTCTCTCTCTCTTTAGCCAGAAAAGAACTGACCTGCTAGAGCCCAGGAGGCAGTTTATACCAAGTGTCAGAATGAAGGGAGTCGGGACATTTAACAGTCCTGTCTACTCATCTAACCATACTCTGAAGCTGTGCTGCGGGAGCGCTTCCTAGGCGGGGAGAGCAGTGAGGACCGAGGACTGCTGACTCCTCACAGCTGACCCGAGTAGGGAGCAGAGACTCATACGTCTTCTGACTTTCCTAGCTCACTGTTCACAGTAGGTGACCCAGTCATGGGCAAGTCAGGGAGAACCTTGGAAATAAATCAGAGGAAATCTTAGTCTTGACCTTCCAGAATGTTCTTAAGGATTTCCTTCAATAGAACAGAATGAAGCGCCATAGGCAGAAGATAAAAATCCTTCAAAAACAGACGTACTGGTGGGCCTGGTGGAGCCGTGGTTGGCGACAGTGCACTCACATCCCGGGGTCCTGGGTTTGCCTCCCGGGGATGATAGGGACAACCGAGATGAGCAACTAAATAATTAAAGTGCTTCTTCCTCCTCTTTTCCTGCCTGCTTCTATTTGCCTGCCTTCCTGCTGCTCCTTTCCTTAAACAAAACAAAACCAAACAAAAAAACCAAAACAGGGGCACTCTGGTGGAGTAGAGGTTTGACGCAGTCCACATACATCCCAAGGTCTCCAGTTCAAGACCTGGATGGGAGGGAACAACCAAGATGAACTAGTAAATTAAATAAATGCTTCTTTTCCCTCTGTCTCCCTGCTACCTGACTCTGGTCTCCTTCATTCTTGCCTATATCTATCTTTAAAAAAACCACCCCAAACAGATGTACTATGTCTCATGTTAGACCAAAGCCATGCTTTAATTCTTCGTTGGCGATTTATCGTCAAGTAATTGAATATGTGGTGGATGTAACTATAGAATAAAATCTGCTAAATTCAGCTAGTTTGTTCTCTTCCCCTGTGTACGTGTGTGTGTGTGTGTGTGTGTGTGTGTGTGTGTGTGTGTGTGTGATTGATCCTGTGTCTGATGTAGAAACACATGCTGAATTTCAGTAGAAATAGGCAGTTGTCTGGGAGAAGCAATTTGTGGGATGACCAAAAAGATCCAGGCCCCCAAATACCTCTCTTTGTTGACTTTCACTGATCCCTGAAACAAGGAGACCTTTATCCCTTTGAAATATGTCATTATCCTTATTAGATACACCGACGGGGACCCCAAGTGATACAGGTCTTGTCATAGTGCACTCATGGTGGTTCTTGACCAGGGTCAGGTTTCACCAGAAATGCCTGAGACGGTTTTGATTGTCCCAACTGAGGGTGGGAGGGTTATGCTCCTGAACATCATTGGACAAGGAACAAATATGGTTAAACATCCTACGTGGTGTAAAAAGCCCAGGCACGAAGCCCCGGTTACAGCGTTACCTTCCTTTGGTGACTGTTAGATTCCATACACCTCTGCAACCATCCTGGATGCTCCAGGAGGGGGACTGTGCTGCTGCTTCCATGGTCTCCTCGGCACCTGGTTATACAGCAGTGCTCGATGCCACCTGCCCATGAATGGAAATGGACCACACTCTGTAAGACAGACCACACTCTGTCTCACACCACTGCTGGACCACCAGTGCCTGTTACGTAGGAGGAGGGTCACTGACGTTCTCAACAATGAATTTTACTAGAAGGAGAGACCCTTAAATCACGTGAGCAAATACTTATCTGGCCCTAAACAGCCATTTCTGAGGTTGAGAATCTCTGCCTTCGTGCACACTAATTCATTGATTGATCCTTTGGGGCAGACAACAGAATGGAGTTATTTTTAATTTTTATTTGTAAAGGGAAGGTGCAGGCAGAAATGATGACAGACAGCAGGAAGAGAGAGGAGGAAGAAGTGTTTACTTATTCTAATCACCTTGGTTGTCCGTCCCTGGCCATGGGCCACATACCTGGACCCTTGGGCTGGAGGGATAGCTGCGGACTGCACTGGCTGGAGCCTCCACCTTCACTGCTACTCCACCAGGGCGCTCCAGAATGGAGGCTTTGAGAGAGAGAGGGCAGGGTGGACAGGAGCCCATTTCCTACTAGTTTAGAGAGCACCAGGGAGGGGAGCAAGGTCATGAGGTGACAGGGCCACTGAGTGGGAGACACGAGGACACGCTGTCAAACTTCTCTGGCATCATTCGTGTGCTTGAGACCCTCTCACAGAATTAGTGACGGAAAAAGACATCTTGGTGCTGTTGGGAGTTGGCAGACTCAGTGGCCTGGCATAGGTGGGACTGAGACTCCTCGTCTCCGGTGTGTTTGGAGTCAGGTGGACTCGAGCGGACCAAGGCAGGAGCGGCAGGTGCTGGCGGAACAAAAGGTAACGGCTCCCTTCCTCAGCATCGGCGCCGAGCCCAGGCCGGCGGGCACCTGCGAGCATTATCGACTCGTCGTGGTTAGAATCCATTCAGAAACGCTGAAAACTGTTTGGCGCTTCTTTTCAGCAGTCCTGAATTCTAACCTGCGAGTGTTGTGCTGTGATTTGTCAACCCTGCTTGGGAGAGACGTCACAGCCTCCCTCAAAATAGAGACGGGGCCTGCTTTCCACTGAGCATCATTTCAAAGAAATCAGAGAACCTTTCAGGGACGTGATGCTGTTGATTGTTGTCATTGTTGGTGTGACTTGAAGTCTCTGCTATTTACTGAGTGACAACAAGTGTGCCAGGCAGTGACAAAGCATCGGGTCCTAAATCGTTTCTGCCCAAAGGGTACAACTTCACCCTTTTTACATGTTTCATTTATTTTCCCTCCTCTAAGAGTCTTCTGCTAAATTGGGAACATTGTGATCTGTGGAAATCGATCCAGGAAGATGTGTTTTAAAGGCTCTTTGGATTTATTTTTGGATGATTCATCTGTGTGAGGCATGGCAGTGGTGCACATTTATTTCACCAACAGTGTATTATTGCACCTTGGCTGTGACCTAGGCAGAGGGCGAACCGTGGTGCTTCTGTTCTGCTGTTTCCAGCCCTGTGAGCCCAGGAGTTCGCTGTGATTATGAGTTAGTAATGTGGGCGAGGAAGTTGAGTCTGACAGAGGAATGGTAACCTAAGTCCACCTGCATCAAAAGCACATCCTTTTATCAGGTCTGCAGTCTTGGCGGGTAACACAGAGTCATGCAGCTTCACAGGGAGGACGACCAATGAGAAACTCTTCCTAGCTTTGAGCAGCCTCTCTTTATTCTATTTACTGATTTACTTTTAAAGGAAAGGTGCTGGCAGGGTTGAAGCAAGTAGGCAGGCAGGCAGGAAGAGAGGAGGAAGAAGCATTTTTATTTTATGTTATTTAGTTGTGCCTGGTCCTGGTCCCGGTCCTTGGGGGTGTGCGTGGACTGCGCTCATCTGGAGATGGCAGAGCTAACTGCTGCTGCACCGGGCCATACCCGAGCTCCCTTTATGGAGGCACTTCTTCCAGTTGCCAGGGAGAAGTTATGGTAATAGGGTGAGAGAGTGGGGACAGGGCAGACTCGGGATTGGGATCAGGGGTCCAGAGGACTTGGCTTGTGTTATGGTCACCGAGAGGTGACACACAGATCTTTGGTGACTGCAAAACACAAACAAATATAAAGGACATCCTTTTAAACGTCACTCCCTGCCTCCACTCCCCTCTCGCCCGTTCTCTCCTCATGCGTCGTCTTTCTGTCCCTCCGCTCCGCACAGGTGTACCCGGCACAGGACTCTGCAGGGTGTCCTGACCGTTGTGTCTGGAGCTTCCTTCCCATCCTCCCCCGGTTGACTGTTTCTCAGCCTGAGCAGGACTTCAAAGGGCCTCCTTTCCGACTTCTGCCAAAAGCCCGGTTGGGAGGTCTCTTGGTGCCATCAGCCCAAGCATGTGTCCACAGCTGTCATTCTACTTCTTCTGGGCAGCCCTTGAGGGCACACACCTCTCCTACTAGCCTGGATGTGCCGAGAGCTCAGGGGTGGCTGCGTTTCTGCTCCCCATGTGTTCCCAGCGCCGAACACACAGCCTGCTCTGTGTCTGTCAAATGAATGGAAATGGACCACATTCCATCTTCCCCGTGTTGGACCATGAATGCCTTTTACCCAGTGGGGTCACTGACCTCCTAGCGCTTCGTAAAATGGTCCCCAGTGATGCTGGGGCCCGAGAGCTGTGAGGAAGAATCCCAGCGTCCTTGTTCATTCTTAAGACTTTCTCAGAAACTCCAACTAGAAAACCTTACATACCACTTTATTTTATTATTTCTACTTATTTTCGCATGCTGTGTTATAAATGCACGTTCCCAGCAGCCGGCTTCTATAATTACGGCGCATTTCCTTTTCGCCTGCCCCACTCTTTCCACCCCAATTCCTGTCCTATGGAAAGTAGTCTCATTTCATGTTTTTCATAGATAGTGCAGCCCCTACATTTTAAAGACACCTCTCTCTTTGGATACCATTTCAACCTGGACAGGAAGTTTTTGCCCCTCCTAAATGAAATTTCTAACGAGGCGGCTTTCTCTCGTCTTGGGTGAGGCCAAGATGCTGGTTACTGATTTGGGCATGACAAGCACTGTTTTAAATAATCGAGGTTTGTGATTTGTGCTCCCACCTGTCATCTGGTACCAACTCAAGATTAAATCAACTCAAGATTAAAAGATTAAACCTTTTATTTAACCAATGGGCCATCTCCAGTGAGTGTTCACACTGTGTGACTGGAAGAACAAATGTATTTTTGGCAAGATGGCTTTCTTGGGCTCTGGGTTGTGTCCTGTGCATTTGGCACATGAGTTTGGAAGAGATGCTGCCTTATTCTGTAGAGACCCTCAAGTTAAAATTTTATGGCTTGTTCTTTCAGTCTGTGAGCACAGTGTAGCAGAGCATAAGCTCTTCATTCCTGTGTTTTCCTGTGCACCAAATGGGGTGGGGGTGGACTTTTCCCCACTGTCCGGTAAAACGGGGCCAGGACATAAAGAAACTGGGTGAGCGGCAGAGGCTGCTTCTTTACCTTCCACTCTGAGTCTGTGATGACACAGATATTTCTTGTTCATTCATGTAAGTGCTTGGCACGTGATAGGCATTCTGCATGAGCTCGCCCTGTTGCTGGAGTGACCAAGAAAATGGAGCTTTGTACCTTGTAAATTTCTGCAATATACTCTCACTGGAACATACATTTTTTTTTTTTTTTAAAGGAAAGGTGCAGTCAGGAATGAAGGTGAGCAGGCTGGCAGGCAGAGAGAGGTGGAAGAAGCATTTATTTATTTTTGTTTTCAGTGATTCATCCTGGTTGTCCCCCTGCCAAGCCCAGGTACCTCCTGTCATCAAAGAGCAGAGCAGACTGCATATGAAATTTCTCCTCCATTCCCTCCATCCCATACTTTTTTGTGGTTTCCTGCATGCCTACTCTGTGCAGGACCCCATGCTAGGATCTGGAGACGCCAGGGACAAAATACTACTGAGCAGCTCGCAGTGGAAGGGGAGTGTGGGAGACGAAACTTGGCTTCACATTCGCGTCTCATCTGCCACTGAGAGGTGGCACCCTTCCACTTGACTCTGGGCTAGCATCGGTGACTCGACTGACCGAAAGATTGCAGCAGAGGAGACAGCTGGACCTCTGAGGATCAGTCAAAGGAGACCTTGTGACCTCCACCCAGTTTTCTTGGATACTTGGTGTGGGGAAGCCAGGTGCTATCTAAGAGGTCCAAGAACCTTACATGTTTCCCACTGCAGGGGACATAGGTGGCTCTCTGGTCCACAGTTCTGGCCTCCAGCCATCCCTGCTAAGGCGTTCGACATGGTTCTCCAGAGCAGTGAGTCACCTGCCCACTAAGTGTTGCCCAGTGACATCAGTGATATTATGGAAAAAGAAGAATCTCTCAGCCAAGTTCTTCCCAACTTCCTTACCCACAAAATCAAAATCTATCTTAATCATCTGTCTCTGTCTCTATCCCTACCCATCTCTATGATTTGCAAAGCTACACATGTAATTGCTATGTCATTAAGTTGGTTTGTGGTAGTTTGTTACCCTGAAATAGACAACCAGCATAGGAGGTGAAAAAATTACGCAGAATCTGGTAGAGTTCTAGTAAAGGCATGTACAAAGCGGATTGTGGGAAAACGCAGGTGGGGCAAGAAATTCTGTTATTGAAGGTCGGCCCCCACTAGATGGCGACATGTCAGGGGTCGCCCCTCTTACTCTGGCATTGGTGAGTGGCGCCCCTGGAGTCGTCAGTACCCAACGTGTGCAAACGTGCAGCCATTTTGGGTCATGGAGGTCGGGTAGGCGAGTTGGCTGGAAAACTGTGTAGAAAGGAACTTGAGCTGGGAATGGAAATAGAAGCCATTTCTGCGGCTAAGGAAGAGGGCAAAGAAGCAACACACAAGCAGCGTAGCAACACCAGCAAGGCTTGGATGCCCAGGTCCCCGTGTGGCGCCTGGGCCCGGTGACTGACTTTGCGGTTGACATGTTGGGTGCTGGCTGGAGAAGACCCAACGAGGGAGGGGTCTTGTCCGAGACCGTCATGAGGAGTCAGGCGGAGGGAGGTCGCGAGGATGCGTAGATGATTTCAGACAAGGGAGCAGCACGTTGGAAACCATATTTGAGAAAACTGCTATCCCACACCCCAGACCGTGAAAGACTGTTTGTTCTTCCAGCTACCTGCCTCCCCTGGTAGCTTGGCAGATCCACTTTTTATAGGAAAGACTTAACCAACAGGGGATTATTCAATGATTCATTTACAAGGATCATTAGAGGAAAATCAGGGCACATCACATCCTGCCTTCTTTAATTGCTCATTTATTATTACTGTGGGTGTGATAACGGCTTCGTGTTATTCTTCTAAAGTGTAAAATATTTATTGGTAAATATAGCAGTGCATAAATTAATGCCAGTCGAGATTCTGTGGGGCATTTTCCCCCCTCTGCCTACAGCCGTGATTTTTACTTAAAAACAATACTGTGTGGAACCGTCCTGGCGCGGAGCTGGGTGCAAGCCCGTGAGTCCCATATCTGCACAGCCACACGTTCGGCCAGCTCCAGGGGTGGCAGGGCTCTCCCGGGGGCTGGCAGTGTGTTGAGGGAAGCAATTTCTTTCCTGCTCGTTCAGACTGTAGTGCTTGGGAACAGGGCACGTGGGAGGGTCCATTTTTCTTCTTTTTTCTATCACTTTGGAATTCAGTAACAAGCTACGCCACCGCAGATGGCTTTTGTAAATGAAGAGGTTGGTTATTTCACTTATCCGAACGTTCACCGTGGGGGGGGATCAGGAAATAGGAATCAGGAAACCATGCCACCCAGGATCACATCCTCGTATGACAACGTCTAAAACCAGGAGGGATATTTTTTTGCATTGTTTTTGACTTTAATGGTGTGTGTGTGTTTAAATCCTGGAGAAAACGCTTTTCCAGAGTCTCCCAGGAGAGTTCTCAGGGCTCCTTATCCCAGTCTGGGCTCAGACTCCCTTGAAAGGCAATCACACTCCTCTCTCAGCTGGGCAGGGAGAGTAGAAGGGACCCCAGAGTTGAGATGAGTGGGGTTTTCTGGGACACAGTCGTGAGGGACAGGTGTGCCCACAGCCACGCACTGGGCCCCAGGCGAGCCAGTTGAGGGTGACGGAGCACAGTGTTTCCCAGCCAGGAGGCGCAGCAGAGAAACCACATATGATATAACGCGTGGCTCAGGCAGGGAGCGTTAGTGGATATTTAAATAAAGCAGGCAGTCCCTTAGCTTGAGCAATTGCCAATGCCACCAAGCCCGTCATGCTTCCCTCTGAGCTCATGGGGCTGCCAAGGGGTCCCAACCCTTCTCCTTCCTGCTCGGCTCCTCCATTCAGGCTCACGGCCCAGGCTGGGTGCACGCAGCTGCCTTGGGTTCTCCAGCACCCGCGCTCACCTCTGCACAGTCGCTCCATCTGGGTCCGAATTCTCTCCAGCATCTCTTCTTCCAGGCCTGCAGCTCCACCAGTGACAGCGTCTGCATCCACTGTGTCGTCACTGCTGACTGGAACACAGACGGTTTCCGGTGGACGCTAGTGGGGAGGATGTATGAACAGTTGAAAAGAAAGGGAATTAAATCTGGATCTTTTATTCCTCTTCAATTAGTTTCTACTTTATTAGTTTTTCTTTCCCTTTTTTCTCCTCATCTCCATTTCCTCTCCAATTTTCCTTCTCCTTGCTCATTATTCATAATTAATGGACGAGTCTAGTATTTTACAAATGACGCAAGATCTGCTCATTCTTGCTTTGATATTTTATCTCCCTCCCTCTTCTCAGAAAGAAGCTCAACCTTGGGGGTATGTAGGGGTGGACCCAGAAACGTCAGGGGTGCCATCCCAGGGCTCTTGATGGTGACCCTTCCTTGCACTCACCTCCGGTGGGGTGGCGTCCCACAGCCTCCCAGAATGACGGAATAGTGCTGCCCTGCTCCTCGGCTCCTAGCTCCAGACTTTGGGGAGCTAAGGAGTGGCAGGGAGCATGGGGTGGATGACATCGTCTAGAGGGTGGCACAGACTTGGGGTTCGCACAGGGGCGCCTCGTTGCTGTTCGGCGAGACTGACAGCAGAGTGCGTGCTGAGACGCCCGTGTGGGCCCGCGCTCCCGGGGGAGAGGGCAGTGAACCCGAGTGTCTCCCCGCGGTTAGCGCAGCCACCAGAGGTCCAGGGTTCCCCGAGCGCGCGTCCTCCCTGGCCCAGGAGTGAAAGAGTCCAACGCTGGCTCTTCGGTCCGCACAGATTTTTTTCGTATGAGCTCTGGTTGGTCAAAATAATAGCGCTGAAGTAGGATGGATGCCTCCCTGTGCCACGCGGTCCCCGCCCAGGCTGCGAGGCTCAAGTGTGACCACCTGGAGGCTCCGCAGCCGGAGTGGGAGGAGCACGAGCACCCGGGCCTCGGGGTGGGGCTTCCTGGCTCCTGTGGCTTCTGTGTGGTTCGCAGCACTTCCTGCCCCCTCTCTCCGAGAGGACACAGTATACACGCAGCGCTACCCACTTCACTGAAGATTTTCGTCCCTAGAGGAGGCGGGTGCGAGGCGGGACTGCACCTGACGCCGGCGCTAGTGGTCAGTGTGCTCTCGGCCGAGCTGAGTGAGGTGGAGGCAGAAGGGACCCCAAGCCCGGCTTGCGGGGGACCAGGCTCTTCTAGGGGTCAGTGCACATGAAGGGTGAGCTAGCGCTGAGTGCACTTCAGCAAGAGGGTCTGGGATGAAGGAAGGAGCAGAGGCTCCATGCTGATGCAGCTGTGTTTTGGGCAGGGGTGAAGGGTGAGGCTGCAGATATGCAGGGGCAGGTCACGGAGGGCTGTGACTCTGTCCTGCAGGATGGGGAGCTACGGAGGGCTCTGGGGGAGACATGAACTTGTATGGTGACTTACCGGCATGCAAGCGCATATCACAGTGGAAAGACTGCTGGTCTGTCTTTGGGGACCCTGACCTGGCTGTCCCGGGGCTTCTTTCAGTGGTCACCTTGCCTTGAGCAAGTCCTCTGCTGCAAACCTCAGCCCAGGTTCCTGCATTGCCAGCGTCTTGGGGTGTAGTGACATTTGCTGCGACCCTAGGCTTCTTGTGAGGAAACGCCCTTTCTCCCAGTCTGTCGGGGAAGTCTTTCCATCACAGTTTTAGTGGATTCCTGTTTCCGCCCTCTGTCCTGCATTTGAGAAAGATTTCATGCCTGTAACTGCCACCTGTGCCCCCTTGGCCCACAGAACCGCTTCCTGCACATTTCTAGGTTAATTACCGGTGCTTATCCCTCTGCCCATCTTGCCCATGTCACTGCAAGATGGGAACCCAAAGAGGGGTCCTGAAGGGAAGCCAGTGCCCCGGGAGCATCGCTCCGCCAGCCCCGCCCCCGGCAGACCCCCGTCTCTGCAGGAAGCCTCTCCCAGGGGAGGGACGTGCACCCCACCGCGTCCATGGCCGCGTCCTCCGCCTGTGCCCCGTCTGAAAGATGCTGCCTGTGTTTTCTTTCAGACCTCCTCTGACAGGGAGTCCATCTTGGCCATCCTCCAGGTGCTCGGAGACCTGCTGTCTGTCGGTGAGTAGCCCACGTCCTCTCGCGGGGAATGCGGGGACATGCCAGCCGCCGTCTCCCCCAGGGGGCCGTGTCGGGGGTTTGTGGTAGTTCCGTTTTCTGGGAGAGGCAGAGCCACCAGCCCTGCCTTTACCCTGGAAATTAACAGGATCAAGATGAAACCGGGCTGGTTCTGCATCAGGCTCTTTATTCTTGCCACGTGCGCTGCAGTGATTCAGACTCGGAGGAAATTAGTCTCTGGGTAGCTGTGGAACCTCCTCTGGGAGGCCAGGGACCTCTGGGGGCCACACGTCTCCCCAGAGAGAGCTAGCCCTCAGCCAGTCTCCCCCACATGCCCTCTGCCCGCCTCCACTGCTGCCCACGGAAGAGCCAGGTTGGGCAGCACCCTTACCTGGATCAAGAGGAGACAGAATACGAGGCAGGAGTCACACCTGACACCACGGTAAATCAGCGCATTTCCAGAGAGAAGATGGCACTGGAATCAGCCCAGTCAACGGGCACATCTGTTAGCTCATTTCCACTGAGGGTCCTGGAAAATACAGCTTCATACACTCCGACATCCGCCGTTTCCATTTCTATGTATGCCGGCCACATTGTGTTAGTGAGACATTTTAACACCAATTAGACAATCCTAACGTGAGTGATGGAGGCACAGAGCATCAGGTGACTCAGGAGTGAGGGTCCATGCATACTGAGGCTCTCCCGTAGGCTGTGCTGCCCCCGACTGGCCGGATGACTTCCCTGCAGTCTTGAGTGAGTGACCTGCAGGGGAAGCCACTTGGCATCTGGGAGAGTGCCTCCTCCATTTCTCCAGAGATGGTTGGGACTCTAGAATGAAACCTTGGAGTTCTCCTTCTGATATGGGTGCTTGCTCGTTCTTTCAGGAGGATGGAAAATCAGATTGTCTTTGCTGACAAAACCCCATCCCATTGGCCGCCTAGGATAGGTCAACCGTGCCGGGTGCACGGAGGACCATCCAGGGCCCCTTCCAAGTTGAAATGTCGTCACTGTTTTTGAACTTGTCTTGGGTAAAGGTAGGAGAGGTCCCAGCTCAAAATTAATCTGAGGTAGGAAGACGGAAATGTTTCACGCTAGCCCCAGACCCTCGAGAGCTCCCTGGATAGGATAGTTGGGAATTTGTGGGCTTACACAAGCTGTCCCGCGTTTTCCTCCCATTAGTTACGGAAGGGCCGCTTCACACACTCATCACACCACCGACAGCGATTCCGGGTAAACTCTCATCTGACATCTGCCTTGGGCATTCCAACTGGTAGCAGAGGGGTGGAGTGCGGATACTCCGTCTCTCCGTCTTCCGTGGAGGACTTGAGTGTACATCGGCCTGTCCGCACACTGACCGACGCACGCAGACACGAATGAGCCCCAGACCGGAGCCACGATGGCTTCTCAGCAGTGGATTCCGGGCGCCATGGTTTTCGCTGCTGCAGCTGAATTCCCTGGGGTTCCTAGGTGTGCCCTTGTGTTCCTGCTTCACTCTGCCCCCTGATAGCACAACTGTGACCCGGGTGGCTTTAAAATGACACCATTCTGGCTTCTGGGGCGACATGAAGCAGCCTTGCTCTCTAGTGGGAAGTCGGCTTCCTGCTCTGTGGAAAAGGTGGCTCGTTGGGACTCAGTGTCGCCTGCTTGCCCCATAGGCACAGACCGGAGGATTCGCTACATGATCAGCAAGGGTGGCAGTGAAGCCCTCCTGCAGACGCTGGTGGACACGGCCAGGACGGCTTCCCCTGACTACGCTGTCCTCCTGCCCCTCCTCCGGCTGCTGGCCAAAGTGGGCCTCCGAGGTACCCACCCGACCCGAGGGCGGTGGCGCGCACTTCCCCTGCTTGCCTGGTGGGGGGACGGTCTGGGCCGGTGGTGGCGACAGGACCAGCCCGTGGGATGGGGTTGCTACCCAGGACATCAGCCCAGCGCAGGTGCGGGCGGGCACACGGGACATGGAGGAGAGGGGAGATCTGAGCCACTTTGCAATCCCAGAGGAAATAAAACGCGACCACACACAGCATGGCACGGGGAGAGTCATCCTATCCGTGGGTTTGTTCTCCAGGGCTGCCATGAAAAAGGACAGCTGGGGCGGAAGGGGGTTCCAACAACAGAAATAACTTTCCCACAGTCTGGAAGGCACAAGTCCAAAGTCAAGGTGTGGTCAGGCCGTTGGCTTCTGGAGGCGCCAAGTGGGATTATGTGTCCCTCTTTCTCGCTTCTGGTGGCCTCCAGAAATCGTCGGGGTCGGGGTCTTATAGACACATCTTCCAGTTTCTGCCTCGTCTTCATGGCCTTCTCCTGTGTCTTTCCTTGTCTTTTCTCTCCTTCCAAGGGCACCTGGCGCTAGATTTAGGATCCACTGAAGCCTATGGCTACATCCTAACTAACTAAATCTGCAAAGACCCTGTTTCCAAATAAGACAGCGGTCTCAGGTTTCAGGAGACATGAATTTGGGAGGTGTATTTGAGGGACAAGAAGTCACACAGAAGCGGAGCTCCCTAGGTGAGGGAAGCCTTTCCCGTTACTCCTGTGGAAGGCCCTAAATGCTTCCCTCAGACCCCAGAGCATCCTGCAGCTCACCTGAAAGGCCTGGGCACTCGGGGTGCATATGCATTGCACACCAGTCACAGCGGGACACTGTGTGTGCTCCAAGTGTGTGTGGAGTCTCGTGTGGGTCACGACTGAGCAGCCTAGGACTTGGAAAGTGGACCCTGGTGTCCAATGCCACCGGCTTTGGCCAGTGGCACTGGGGCCTGGGACACACTTTCCTTTCACTGTTTGGGTCTCTGCTGGGTCCATTCAACATGCCACAAATAATGATGGAGACCCAGGCATTGGCCAGCACCTGCATGGACAGGTATCTCCGAGGCCCGGGGCACTGTTCCAGGCACGGAGCACCACACCGACCCCCAGACCAGGGGCCTGCTCTCACGGAGCTTTACATCCTCGAGGGCACATGGCTAGCAGACTGTGATGACTGACTGAGGGTGGGTGTGAGGGCGTGGGAGGGTGTGTCTTCCCAGAGGGCAGGGAGAGGTCACATTTGAGCCCAGATGTGAAGGATGTGGGGACAGTAGGGAAAGATTGAAGAGGCATGGTGTACACCCTGGGTGGAAAGGGTGTGCGCTGAGATGTCAGAGCTGATCTCGAGCCCTGACACGTTCTGGCTGTGTGACCTGGGACAAGTTACCCAGTCTTTTCTGCACCCCAAGCCCCCAGCTACAAAACCGAGGTCTTAGAACTGAAGTCCAGTTCTGCTGGGGTCAATCATTTTGAAAAACTGGGGGATACAATTTCCTTCTCTTAAATAATGTTTTCATTTTTTATTATAAAGTTCTCTGTCATATATCAAGATGACCTATCATATACCTATATCTTAGTTCCAGAAGTGTTAATATTGTGCCTTATCTACTTGAAATGTTTTTAAGGAAAATTGCAGATGAAACTTTGTTCTTAAAGCCCTTTGAGAGTATTTCTTTGGAAAGAGACATTTTCCCATATAGTCCCAATACCATGATCACAAATTTACCCACATAAACAATACACACATAACTTATGCCCAGTCCAGACATTAGAGTCCAGTGTCTCTAATTATCTTTTGTACACACATTAGAAGGAGGAGTCAATCTAGACCCACACTTTGGATTTGAATGCTAGGTCCCTTAAGTAGCTTTAATTCCAGAACTGTCTTGAAGGAAGACCTTTATACCCAATTAAACCTAGTTCACGTTTGAGGTCAATGAAAACATTCTTGCAAATAGGGGTTTGCAGGGCATGCCATCCACCCGCCTTCTGTAAATACTGCAGGAAGAATAATGGACTGCAGTGTCCCTGGAATTAGCTCTCCGAGTCCCTGGTTCCAATGGGCACCTACCTTGTAGCATTTTCTAGAATCTGAAAAGTCTCATGGGCTCTCATTACCCTCTTCCTTCTACCACCATCCCTTCCTCGACCCTGCATACTGTACAGTCTTCAGAATGAATGTGAAACACAGCTAAGATGGAGTGACCTGTGTTCACAGACAAAAAGTTCGGACAGAAGGCGCTGGAGTTGGAAGCGCTTGATGTGACATTGATTCTGGCCAGGAAAAACCTGTCCCATGGTCAGAACCTGCTCCACTGCCTCTGGGCTCTGCGTGTGTTTGCCTCAAGAGGTAAGTGGTTCCACTGTGGCTTTTTTGGGGGGGCTTAAAGACCTGGGTGGAGAGCATTGCCTGGAGGTCGTTGTGGGGTGGGTGGGAGGAGGGAAAGGGTAGAGGGCAAATGTGGTCCCAATCAGATAGCAACCATGAGGAACCTCACTTTCTAGAGGCTGCAAGGAGGGGAGCTCTTTTTCCATCCCCTTTTTTGCCAGGTAGACTCTCGAGCTTCCTGAAATGAGACATTGGTGCTGTCTCCCACAGGACCGGCGCGTTAGAGCACTCTAGGTTTGTGCGTTAGCACTGCCAGTGAGACAGGCCCCTGGCGGGAGACCCTTTCCAGTCCTTAGTGGATTCAGCAAGCAGTGTGAGTTGTGTTGTCTGTGTCAAGCCTGACTCTCATGTCACAAATCTGTGTCCCTGAAATTACTCATTGATCAGAACATTCTTTATCAAATTTCATCTCACTGTTGGTGAGATGAAATTTGAATGAAATTTGATAAAGAATGTTTCTCAGAATAATATTTCTTCAGGCGACTGTGTGTGTGTGTGTGTGTGTGTGTGTGTGTGTGTGTGTGTGTGATGATAGATCTATACGTCATAGCACAGGGGTCAATACCTATTTGCTATCACCTGATTTGGATAATTTCTGGTTATCTAACATAACCCATTTAATAATGAAGAAAAAGCTGGAAGTTCAGAAGATGAAGTAATTGCTCGAGTTCATAGAGAGAAGTCATGGGGGCTGAGTTTTAATTCTAAAGCCCATGTGACTTCCACCTTCCAGTGGGGAGGCTTCTGATGACTAGATTAGATCCTGTGCCCCTGTACCCTCTGTCTCACGTGCAGTGAGCACAGGCTGTGCTGGCTCCTTCCTGAGCGTCTGCTGCAGAGCTGGAGTGATGCCCATTTAGGCATGATGCTCGCTGCAGGAAAGAACACGGGCTTAAAGTCAGGAAGGCCAGGGTTTGACTGAAAACGCTGACATGGGAATTTGACCTAGTTAACTCTGTTTCTTCAAAGGACGGTTAGAACAGCAGGTGCGCCCCTGGGGCTCAGGCAGCTGAGACACTGGCGTGTGTGGCCCCTGTAACATCCAAGGACCCAGGCTCATGACCCGAGTCGGAGGTGAAAAACCCAAATGAACAACTAAATAATGGTGCTTCTTTCTGCTAGTTCTTTTTTCCTTCTCTCCCTGCCTCTCTCAGAATCTCTTTGACTAGTAATGACGGCTTGCAGACTTCCTAGACAGGATAAATCAGATGAAGTCCCTGGGTCTGCCTGTCACAGGGCAGCTGTGTGGTATTTGTCAGCTCCCCTTCCTACCCCCTGTCTTCATCTAGTCCTTGGAAATCATAGGAAGACCACACATAGTGAGTGAGTAGGTGACTTTTTGTTTCTAACTCTCCTTAGAAATACTAAAATAGCTAGCGGGGACATTCTTCCCAGGTTACTGATGAGGAGCTAGCACGGTTCACCAGGGCCCTGGATCAATGTCTTGTCTGGAGAATAATTGTTCGCTACCATGGAATGTTCCAGCCCGAGTTCGCAATAGCTCCTATCTGCAGAAGTTGCTGGCTGGAGCCACAGTGGGTCTGTGACAGCCAGTGACCCCTCCAGCACCGTTCAGATGGCCAACGGGGATTTTACAGAGCTGCTGGAATTCCCACCCTGAACTCGGCGGCCGGGGTGGGGGCTCTTCATCTGATCATGTCCCAATTCCAAGCCTAAAGTCGTCCATGCTAGACTCGTGCTCGTAGGATAAACTCCTTTCAAGCTCTGTTTAATACTAGAATTTTGCTGAATTATTTGCCAGAAAAGATTGCCCTAGCATGTCTTCCCAATTTAGATGTCAGGACAGAGAACTGCTGAGAGCTGAAGATTCATGGGCAGGATTAAGATGCCAGATCCCTCAGCTTTGGTCTAGGCAGTTACTCTCTGTACTGTCCCTCGGAGGGACACAGACATAGGGAACAGCTCAGGTAATAGCTAAGGCATCTGGTGTCCTGCACCGGGAAAAGTGACATTGGTGCCTCCAGATTGCCATCAGCTCTCCTTTCCCAAGGCTTAGAGCAGGCCCGTGTAAACCATCCGTGTTTCCCTCTGCCCCACCATGAGCCCCTTTTTTCCAGTCATGCTTCCTGGAACTTCCTGGGCCGAAGCACCAGAGATTCCACAGCTCTGTCATCACACCAGTGCAGTGGGGAAGAGAGACCCTTGGAGGAGACCCTTCCCTTGTCCCTCTGAAATCGTGTCCACTGCTTAGCTGATTCCACTCTATCTCCCATGGAGTCCTAGGGTTTTTTGACATCAGTTTTTGACATCAGTTTTTGACATCAGCTCTTCCCAAAGTGAGCTGAGTGGTGTGGAGAACTGGTAACACCTCCTGCCTAGAGGCTAGGGCATTGTGACTCCCGGTGACACCCAGGGTCTTTGTGTCAGATAGTTCATCAGAAGCCACTGGGATGACTCCACACCCCATTTGGAGTTTCTTCCTACCATTCAGTTTATAACATAAAAAAAAAAATAACCATTATTTGGGCAAATAGGCAAAAAACTTGTGAGGCTAGTTACCTCTGAGTAGGAAGAACTGAGTCCTCCTTTGATGTTCTGATGGATGGAGGCCTGGTTAAAAGTCTTTGCCTCAGTCATGGGACGTCCAGGCACAAAAGTTGTAGGGACTGTGGAGCCGAGCAGGAAAAGAGGCAAGGTTTTTCCTTCATTAGGTTGCTGTTAAAGTTTGAAAGGGGTCAATCCCACTTGCCTGGGACTTGAACCTGTCCTCATGTTACTTCTCTTCACTGTGAAGCCTGCACACGGCAACCGTGTCTGTGGGTGTCTGTTAAGATGCTGGCGGTGTGCATGAGGTGTGCACACGCGCGTGCGAGAAGGGAAGCTCGGGTGAGACCCAGCGATCCGCTCAGCAGTTACCCTGCCTTTCCTGATGACACCCGCGCTGGGAAGTGCAGGGGGCCATCAGAAATGAAATTCATGGCTTGGGCACCTGTGAGCAGAAGCTAATGTGGGAAGATGTTAGGTGCTTTTCAGGTGACCTCTGTTTCCCAGCCAGGGATGGAAAGAAAATAGAATTTCTCTGCTTCTCAGTTGCCTTTGGCTGTGAGATGATGGATCTCCCTTACCTTTTAGGCTCACTCTGTAATGTTGAAAATAGAGCTCAGTTCAGATGGTTTAATAACCACTGTGCTTTTGTCTTTCTCAGTCACCACGGGAGCCATGCTGGGAATTAATGGAGCGATGGAACTGCTTTTCCAGGTCATCACCCCTTATACCCAGAAGGGCACCCGAGTCATCAGGTACAGAACACTTCTTTAGAACTTTAGTCCTCTTAGTAATCAATGTTGAGATGGAAATGGGCTCATATCGATGCTGCTTCCAGTTCAGTGGCGGGCCGACCTGTCCCTGTAGATGGACTGCGGTGACTTTGTCCCATCTCATCTTCTCTCCTGTGTCATTTCCTTTGATCCTTGCAACAACCGTGATGGGTGTATTACATCGTCAGTGACAGATGAGGAATTGAAAATGTGGAGAGAGCTTCATCAGAGGTCACAGTGCAGGGAATGGCCGGAGCCGGTGTTTTGAATCCACCTTTCCGACTCAGAAGTCCATGTCTTTTGCGCAAAGCCTGTGAGCATCCTTTTTTTTTTTTTTTTTAAATTTACAGAACTCTATCATAGTGATTATCATTTCCAAAGACCATCTAGAAATGGCAGGGAAAGATGACATCACTCAGGGTTTCAAAAGAGTGACCCAGTTAAATTTCTGATATGAGATCTGGGCCTGAGAGTAGTCCATCATGCTTGCATGCTGGTTTTAAGATGTGCTTTTATGATTGGAAAATGAAACTCGGCCCATTCTCTCTGGCCCTGCTTGCAGGAGTGAGTGACTCTCAAACTTAAAAACGAGATGTTTAGACATGAAGACTTTAGAGATACGGGGAACCATTATGATCCATCATTTATGGGAGTGACTCAGTGAGGACCTTGAAAGAGTATTAGAAGAAATTCAGCAATTTCTGAGATCTATGGAGTCGTTTGGCAAAGTAACATTTCCATGCCCAGCCATGATATTTTCTGCATCCCGGCATCAATCTTAGGCTCGTGTTCCACCTGATTATTTTTCTCTTGGGTCACCACAGTAATGCCATCATCATCCATTCTCACCTGCGCTTCTCTACGCCAGCATTTCCTAGCATGGAATACATCGTATTTCAATAAATAAAACTCCTCCTCAGATATACTGTGGAGGACGAGGTTAACATTTCTTTACTGCTCAGAGCCTTGTAAAGTCAACATGTAATGACAGTCTCCAAGATGGATGGATTGTATATCTTATTGTGAAATTGATTTGATCAGGGCACTATTTTTATTTGGAGACCACCTTTTGCAGGGAGTCAGTGTTTTATGCACCTCGATTTAGAAATCTCTCATTTAAAGAGTAAATGTACTACAGAGTAGGAGTCAATTAAATCCCACCAAGGGATCCTCCTCTGGTAGGTACAAAACTTCAGGGTTGCAAACTAGCGACAAAAATAATGACTTTCCTTGTTTTTTCTGTAATTCTCATTTAGCTCTGTCTTAAATTTCCATTTAGATCAGAAACCAAAAAAGTAAATATGCTAGTGTCCCATCAGGCATCTAAGCCAAACGAGTGACTCTTTGGTCCACTGCGGTGTCTTGGTCCTCTGTCCTTCCTGGGTTGCAGCTAAGATCTGAGAAGCATATGGCGGAGCCAGTGTGGCCGTGGATGGGCACAGCTTGCCCCGTCACCTGTGGCATGGCCATGTCGGATTTGGTTTTTATCATTGTGCGTGGGCCTTTGGGATGGACAGTGGCAGTCTCAGCCCTTTGATCCTAATCCATGAACTTCACCTTGTCGCCCATTCACAAGGCCACTTCTCACCACGCTGTGTCCATTTGTCTGCTTGGCATCTGAGGAATTTCTGGCTGCCTCCTCAGCATGATGTGAATATCAATGGGATGCCCGCTGGGTCCATTCCCCTTGAGTCTCACTCAGTTCTCTCTTCCTTGCCCCTTGTTCATGTTGTTCGGAGGGCTTCTCTAGAGCCCTGTCCCGCTAGCCTGGGTACCAGACCCATCTCTTCCGGAGTCCTGATGCCTTTTGTTGTCTTTCTCATGCAGGCCGACCTTGAGGGGAACAAGCAGAGAATCGCTGCCCCTTCTCAGAGACTCACACCAGATACTGTCTTTGTTGCTCTTTTCCTCCTGCAAAGGTTGCTGAATTCAGGCCCCGATCTGATGATCTGATTTCCCATAGGAAAAGGGGAAATAACACCAGGAAGGAACAAGGTTGGGGGTTTCCAAATGCAAAGGAACTTTGCAGGGACCTCAGGCATATTTTGTGGTTCTGGTGTAGCCTGTCAGTTTCGGGGAAGTTATTTTGTCCTCTTAAGCCAAATGACAAAGTAAAACTGACCCTCCTTAGAGGAGGGACTTGTCCACCGATCGCTGCAGCCTGTCTGTCATTGTCGTGGCATTTGCCGTGTACCCACCGCGCTAAGCTCTTAGCTCACTTTAGCTCCCTGGAACCTCCTCTCCTCTGCAGCACAGGTGCTATTTCCACCCCCACTTTCACAGGGAGAAAGCATTGGAGCCAAAAGAATTTAAGTAACACACTCGGATTTAAGTGAAAGAGCTGGGATTTAAACCCTGTCCGATACATGAACCTTCGCTCTTAACCACCGCTGGAGCAGCTCCCACCATCTATTTCCAGCATTTTATGCTGAAACCGCCATATACAAGGCAATCATAAGCAGTTGCAGTGTGTTTAAATTTCTCTTACTGTCTAAATGACTCACAGTCACGGAGCAGTTTGCTTAATGATAGGGGAGTCTTTCCCCTCAACTGCGTGGCTATTTCCTCTCAAAGGCTAAGCGTCTGTTCTCTTTACTGTTGAATTCTTCCCCAAATCTCCCCAGTTTTCTGTCAGACCCCCAGCTTCCAACAGCACAAGGACAAAGTTGCTGGACTCAGAAAACCCATATTTGTAACCTTCTTTGTAGCCGACTCCTTGGCGAGTCATCTCGCCTTGCCCAGCGGAATGCTTCCATGTCTCGAGGGTTACACGCCCGTCCTCCCTGCCAGGTTGGTGGTGAGCCTTACGAGACACGTGCACAGCGTTGTCACCTCTGATGTCAAATGGTTGATCGTTATTAATACAAATGCTGCTGGACAGTTGGTGGCCGTTCCCACCGACCGACTGGAGTCAGGCTGGAGTTGGGGAGCGCGGGGTGATGCTCCCATCCCTCATCCACTCTGTCCCCACACTGACTCCGTCCCCACATGCCTTCTACCCGACTCCGCTGGCCTGGCCGGACCTGAAGGTGTGAAAGGGTCTCCCGGGAAGGGGATGGAGCACCAGGCCCAGGGACACGCGCGCCCCACCGAGCATCACCCTCCAAGCACTGGCACGCAGTGGGCGAGTTATTCTGGGATGTCTTTGGCGGTGCAGATGCCCAGTGTCCTGTCACCGACTCCGCCCTCCTCTGGAGATTAAACCTGCCCCACTTCCCCAGCCCAGACCTAAAATTAGCTGCGCAGCTGTCTTCCAGTAAAGCCCTGTCTCCAGAGCGTACTCAGGGTGAGATTTATGACAGGCGCCCCGGCTGCGTGCCTCCCTGAGATGGGTGTGCAGAACGCGGACACGCACCCTCCCAGGGCGGTGGCTCCCCGGGGCTCCCTCCCTGCCCAGCAGCCCGCCAGGCTGGCACAGCGGTGCAGGCAGGCATTTGTGTGGACTGGCCCCAGCTTCCTCACGACCCTCCCCTTGTCTGAGAAGCTTGTGTCCGGCCTTCGAATGGGGCTAGTGTGACTTCAGAGCCGTCCAGGATGCGTCCCAGTCTCCCCCAGTCTCCAGCACACCTCTCTTCTCTCTTTCTGGCCAGCTGTCCCTGCCCCACGTCCTTCTGCCAGTGCCCTGCTCCCTTTGCAATGGCATCACTGCCTCATTGAGAGGATGGCTCCAGCTTCTCCTGAGCAGAGGCTTCTCTCCTTCTCGCTTCAGTCCTTCGCCAGCACGTGGTTCATTCTCTCCTTTCGCAGCTATCAGTCAACTCTCCGCCACGGGCTGTCTTCTCTCTGCCTCCATTCTAAGGAGGAAAGAAAACATTTAATGGACTCGTTCCCACAGGGCCTAGTCAAAGGGGTAGACTTTGGTGGGCTCTTAATTCTATTCAAAACGATGGCCTGACTTTGAAAGAACACGTGTATTTTGGTGACAGTCGTAGTAAATGAACAAAGCCAGTAAATGCTGAGGACCTGCTATGCAAGGAACTTCATTTTTATCGTCTTGTTCCTCCTGACCCCAAGCTGACACGCGGGCTCCGGCGTCTTGGTGTGTCTGGGAAGTGATGGGGTGAGCAGGAGGGACATTGTAGGGATGGGGGGCGCCATGCACACGAACACTTGGCCATACTTGGTTGGATAACAGGTTCAGCTTTAGAATTTACGGGGGAGTTGATTTTCAGTGCCGCAGGGCGAGCTCCCTCTGGCAGGCTTGTTCCTCTGCGACAGGCGTGTTTGTCTGCACACCGGGCTGTCTTTGAAGTGTCCAAACTCACTAAGTAGGGTAATTTATGGCGACAGAGATGGATTAAGCCTGTCTGTGAATGACTCATCCTGTGACCTTAGGAAAACTTGTGTTTGTCCCACGTCCCAGCACCTGCGGGCGGAGCCGGGCCCTTGTTCTCGCATTTCCAGAATGTGTCTTGGGGACCATTGTGGTCGCCTCCACTGTCTGCCTGCCTGCTTGTGTCCGAAGCATGGCTGCACCCCCTCGGAGCCTCACGTCATATTTCCCTGAATGGGTTACGACTGTTCTCAGTGTATCTCCCAGGATTTTGCCTCAGACACCCGAGTTGGTCAGAAACAGGCTCAGTCGTCCTAGCAGAGCCTGGACCTCAAACTCCGTGGCAGTCCCTGACCATGCTTGGCCCGGAGGACACAGCACAGTGGGGGTGGCACCTTCATCCTCCTGCTCGCGTTCTGTGGCGCTTTCCCCAAGGACACAGGGAGGTCAGGGAGTGTGCTGTGCAGGCCCACATGGTGTCACCCTCATGGGGGACAGCATCTCCCGTGCTCTTACCCCCTCGAGGCCCTCTCGGGCTCTCGGCAGGGTCCCCACACTCTGATTACACCCTTCAGATGCAGGGGCCCCTGGGGACCGAGTTGCTAGCGGACCAGGAGTTCAGGGACAGGGCTCCACCTGGGCTTAAACACCCTGGCAACAGACGGACTTTGTGGGGGCTTCAGCCAGGCTCGCCAGTGGATCGTCTCCTTTCAAAGGCCCGATCTCAGGGCATCTCTGGTATTTGAACTTTGCCTGAGAGCGGGATTACCGGGAACTGCTTCATTGGCAGCTTTTTATGGTGATTTCATCTTCAATTTATGAGCTATAAAAATGTCCTGCCCCTCCTTTCCTTCCCCCCACAAATCTCTCTCTTCCCAAAGCCAGGCCCTTCTGGGCTCGCTGCAGCCCCCACACCCGGCCCCTTTATCTGATCAGAGCAGCTGACCGCTGAGGGGAGACTCAGCCAAAGCTAATAGGTTCCCTGAGACCATGAGTGATTGGGTGACTCAGCTACTTTGTCACCGAGACAAAGAAGCAACTTTCCCTGTTCCTCAAAATAGCTGCTGAATTTTCTCCCTGTGCCTGCCTCTCCCTCTGCTCCCCGCTAATGGCTTGGTGGTTTCTGCTGTTCTCTGTTCATTATCATTAGACTCTGGGCTCTAGGACATGGGCTCACTTTGGGGGTTTGGAAGACGTGTGTCCCAGGTCACTTGGACTCAGGTCTCTTGGGAAAGAAGCAACAAGAGAATCGCCCAGAGCCTTGCAAGTGCTGCTGTTGGGAGCGAGTGGGAAGGGCTCAGCTCACCGGCAGAGCGGTGGGCGCGTTTGCCCCTGACGCCCAGCCTGCAGCTGATGGCGGGGTGCGGGGAATGGTTTCCTATGTGTATTAAGCCTGGGCAACTAGCTTCGTGGGCTTACATTCCTTTCACTTTCTCAGGAAGCCAATGCTCTCTCCCTGAGTAGGCCGGTCACAGATATTCAAGTCATAGGATGGGACCTGATCTAAAGTTGCAAGTGCTTTCAGACTCTGCAGGTCCAGTGCCTTTATTTTAAGACGAGGTCACGGAAACCCAGGGAGATCTAGCGAAGCCTTCTGTCCTGATTTCAAGACACGATTTCTTTCTCTAAGATGCTCTACTGCGCAGTCATATTAAACGTGGCTGTAACTTCCAGCATTTTCATGCCTGTCTTGGAGCCAGGCAGGGCTAGTTGATGACAGAAGGTGGACTTTGTCCTCAACTTGCTGAAAGTCGGCGGCAACAAATGACTGTGCTGTGATAGGCGGGTTCATTTGGAGCCAGTGTTGGGCTCGTGAGTGGGCCAGCTCCCTCTCCTGTGGCAACGGCCTCCTAATGCTTTTATCCAGAAATCTCCACAGAGCCAAGCAAGAAGGGCCTCTGCCCGGACCCCGTGGGTAGCAGGTCCGGCACTTCGGAGAGCCCCCCTTGAAACATGAAGGCCCCACTGGTGCCTGAGGTGGACACCACTGGCAGTGCCGTCCAGGCAAGACTCCTCTCCCCTATTTCCCCGCCTCGGTCTGCCCCCCGACCCTGACATCTGAGTGGGGGCACCAGGCGCTCTCAGCGGAAGACGCTGTGAATCCCACGCATATGGGCTCGTGCTGAGATCCAGGCCAACCCTTGGTTCAGGGAGGATGGCCTGGGAAGCAGGTCAACCCTGCTGCTTGGTTGGGGTGTTTCTTCATTCTCGTGATAGAAGAGGGGCAGACAGAATGGCGAGGACAAGCTGATCGGGGGTGCATCCAGTTGTGGATATTGACAGTCTCTGAGGAAAACAAAACTTGCGGATCCTGGGGTGGCCCTACCCCCACGCCTCCCTCCTGCCAAGGGTTCTGTACAGAAACTCTGCATCTGCTTTATCTGCAGAGGCCGGAACCGCCTCCCTTCACCATGGGTCTGCCAGTGCCGGGCATAGACTCGTAGGAACTTCCTCCGGCCATAAAAGTAAACTTCTAGTCCGCCCTGGCTCAGCAAGGAGCTTTTGCAAAGAAATGTGTGTCTTCCTGTAGATCTTACCTCACAATACCGTCGTGCTGACAAATACGTGGACGGAGGGGTGTGAGGAATCGAGGGAGGCAGAGTCCCGTGGCTTGGCGGGAACTGAGATTCTGATGGACCATTACCCAGCTCTCTGGGGAGTCACTCCACTCTCAGACAGTGCATGTTGCGGAGCATGTGGAGGAAAGCACACCCTGCTTTTGTGTGGGGCTGGGAAGGGGTGCCATCTCTGGAGGTGGGCTTACTTAGCAGAGACAAGCTAACTCCATGAACTGTGGGAAGCCATCATGCAGATGTTTTGCCCTTGGGAGCTGCATACTTTCAAGAATGTGGGCAGGGCCTGCAGGATGGGGACAGACTAGTGTCTTTTCTCTCTACAATCAGTTATCCTGCCATTTTAATGTTAGTGTTCATGTCATCGTTAATTGTTTTCAGCAGAACGAATGAGCAAAATGGCTAGAAAACAAGCCTGCCATGTAAACGAAGTGGATTGCTCTCCATCAGGTGTGAATTTTGTTTAGGCGTTAAGTGTGCACCACATGTCAATGAGTCAACACTGTCGATTTGGTTGGTCTGAGTGGCACTCTTTAACCACTTATTCCTTTTTTGTCAGTTTTTGTCAGCAGAGATGTGTGGGCTTTCGGATGAAGATCCAAAGCCCTTGCTCTCAAGGAGCTTGCACATCACAGAAACCAGGAAGCTGCAGGGAGGACAGGATATTTCAAGAAGGATCTTAATTTGCTCAGCAATGGGCAGGGAGGAGTTCTTTCAGGAGGCAGGTTTGGGTTTGAGAGAGGGAGTTTCTAAGATTGAAGGCTGCACCTTCTAGGCAGAGGCAGAATCAAATGCAAAGACAAAAAAGCATGCAAAAATGGTGGGGTTCCTAGATGGCTGGAATACATGGTGAGAGACTAAAGGGACAGAAGAGAGCTCACCCAAACTGGTTTGAATATTTTATAGACAATAAAAGAATGAGAATATGTATTTCACAAAGAGGAAATAGAAGAGCTGACAGACTCCTAAAATAGTTCAGGCTGCCAATAATCAGAGAAATCCCATTTGGATCAAGACACCCACTTCACAAATGAATGAGGGTAGCAAAGATTTTGGGAAATGATGATATTCACTGCTGGCACGGATTCAGTAAGCTAAGCTCTCGTGTGCTGCTGGGGAATGTAGGTTGGGCAAACCTGCATGGAAACAGTGGCATGATGTAGACCACTATTCTTACAGAGTTCCCAGCCCTTCACCCAGTTATTTTACTTCTTGAAATCCATCCCCCAAAATCGAGAAAGTTGGCTGAAGATTCACGCACAGGAGTGCCAACCGCAGTGTTACTTCAAATTGAAAATATTATACTCAGAAAAAGTCTGATGACAGAGAATACATAGCAAAAGGGATATATTTATCCATCCTAATATGATATCACAATACAGAAAAAAAATAGGCAAGTTAGGATGTTTGCCAGTGGTAATTAGTTTATGATCTATTAAGAAGAAAAAGTTCAGAATGCAGCATGATCTCAACTATATAAAAAATATGCCATGATTTCTGCCTCAGACCAAGATGAAGGAACTGGTATCAGATTTGTTTTCCTCCTGGAAAAGATAAATTACTGACACCATATATTAAAAGAAGATTTCTAGAGTTTATTAAACATCAGGCAATGAAGGGCGTTGATACCAGAGAGACAAAGCCTTATGTTACCTCAGTGCAGGGAGGGGACCCAGGTTCAGTCAAGTAGATTCTCTGAGTAGGGAGACAGAGTGGAGGACACAAGGCTGAGTCTGGAGGGACCCAGGCACCCAGAATTCATAGGACAGAGCACTGAGCTGAAGGGAACCGCACAGACAAGAGTTCTGGAGATTGCCAGAGGGTTCCTTTAAGAATTCAGCTGGCTGATGATAAAAACACACTGGTGGGAAAATTACCCAAAGCCAGGGAAACCCCCGAAAGCCACGGCAGTGATGCCTGGTGTGCACCCAGGCTGGAAGGATTGCTTGATGTAAAAGCAAGGCAGGGCCAAGCCTCCTGATTCCCGAGGTGTCACGGAAGCGGCTTTCCTCACTCAGCAGAGGGCACTAGTGAGTCAGCCCTCTTAAAACAGAACTCTTGTTTCCAAGAATTTAATTGTTCTCAGGTCAAAACTTGAGGATATTTAGGAATGCAAAAATATTCAACAGTTAACAAAGTAAAAGCTACAGTGTCTGGGATCCAATGAAGTTATCACACATGAATAAAAGCGCATTCTCTGAACACAATGACATTAGAAATCAATAAAAAGTGCCCAGGTGGGTGGGCTTCACTGGCATGTCCTAATTGTCCTGATCTGAGGGTATGGGAATGCATTCTTTGATGAAAGAGTGTTCTGTCCAAGGCTGGGTCCCTCCGGTGTCCTGAGCTACCAGGGTGAGTCACCCATGATCTTCACCTGAAATAAGCAAGCTGGACATTGAGTGAGGGAATGGGTATAAATGACTGTGTCCTATTACAAGTCTTTCGAGTTTTTATTTAGAAGTTTGACAACATTTTTCTAGCTAGAAATTTTCTGTAAGACCTTGCCTTTTATTTGTTTCAATTAGCCTACAGTAAAATTGATTTTGTTGCATGTTGTTTAAAGTTGCAGTTTCCAAGAACCTATCCACGAAAGAGAAGGAGAGAGAGAGAAAGAAATCCACCCTGGTAGCTGCTATTTTATCAGCGTATGGACCTTTTTCTGTTATTTTCAGATCATTCTGTCCGATGATGCCCCCACTCTGAGGTGGTGTGTGGGAGCCAGGGCGAGCCTTGGGGGCGTCTCAGCTGCAGCAGGGTGGGTGATCACACTTGCGCTTGTCCCAAAGATTCATGTGGCCCTCACCTGGAGTTCTCACTTCTCTGGGTTACGGGGTTTCTCCAGGCGTTCCCAGGGATCTCTGTCCAAAGTCTTCCAAAATAGCTGTCAGAGATACTTCCAAATCTTTTATGTTGGGGTATCTCATTCCTATTTCAACTCCTGTACAATTTTTTTTACAATTCATATCCTTCTGTATTACTTTTTATAGATTCTAAAACAATTTTAGAATCTGTGGCATAGCCACAGGTGCTTAATGTCCCCAGCATCTTTACACATTTCACGAAGAAGGACAAGCGCAGGGTACTCATTCCAAAAGCCTCACTTGATAGATAGAAGTGCTGAGCCCTAAAATAGGCGATTTCTTGTAATTCACACAGGTAGTGGGTAGAAGAGACAGATAGGGGGCCAGCTCTTCTGATAAGAACACTCAAGTCTGTTTTCCCCACACCATGCAGCAGCAGGAAGATTTTTCCCACAGCATTTAAAAACAGAAATGATTAAGTGACTAGAATAAATGAATAAAACATGTGCAGTAGACAGCTTTCCTAGAGCCAGAGGGCTCTAAAAAGGGAAGGGACAGCCTCAGACCTCTTGTTTTTCTTTGAGGTGGAAATAATTTGTCTGTGAAAATGGCCCACCCTAATCATAGTAATCACCACACAAATTAAAATACCGCTTGGTGTGGTGTGTTTCAGTCCAAATGAATCCACCCAAAATGCTTTACAGTGTTAATATCAAGGTCGCCCAATTATATGATGCTGTTACAAAGTTAAATAATACAGTGGCAGAGTTATAATAATAAAGGGAAAGAAGAAAGCGGGAAATGATCTGGCACTAGTGATGGAAGGCAGCTATTTTTTTTTTTGAAAAAAGACCAAGAGTCAATTTGGTGGAGCTCAGGAAATGCAGATGGCGGCGCCCAGAGACCCAGAGCACACGTGCTGCCCACCGCCACCTGTTGGCAGCCGTGGGTATTACACTTACCAATGACCTCTTACAAGCTGGCTTACATTTAAGGCACTAGGAGAATGAAGAGATAGAGTAAAATGACTGAACACTTATAGAAATGTCATTACCAAAATATTCATGGAAAATAGCTCTTTAATAAATTCATTTCCCGATTTTTTTCTTTATTGTTTGGAGAACACAAATATTCACTTCCTGAATTTTGTTTATAATGGGACAAAATAAATGTTCACCTCAAGTAGTGCTCTATTAGTATTATTTTCTGATCGGCATTGCAGGCAAAGCTTGAAATGAGTTCATTTGAATAATTAGTTGTTGAGCTAATAGTAATTCTGTTTTTTGAAAGTATATAAAAAGTACCATAGTATGTTTTAGTAGGTAATTGTTGAGTGTTTTTAGTTCTCCATGGAATTTTATATATATTCAATTTTTTAAAAATCAAAATGGAAAGAAGCTTTAAAAGGGAGTTTAAAAAATAGTTTCTGGTTTTGGTGTACCTTAGTGGAGCAGGGTTTGGGTGCAGTCCACATGCATCCTAAGGTCCTGGATTCATGTCTCAGGACCAGGGAGAACAACCAAGATGAACAAACCAAATCAAATAAAAAGCTTCTTCCCCCTCTCTCTTCCTACCTCCTCTGCTCACCTTCATTCCTGTCTGCACCTTTTCTTTAAAAAAAAATTCTGGTTTCTTACATGGAAGTTTCTAAAATAAAAATGTTCTCTCTCTCGGGGTCAGCTTGTGTCTCTGAAAATTACCCTTTAAAAGGAGTTCCTTTCAGTGAAACTTCTTGGCTAAACCTGGTTTAGGGATGTCCAGGCGTTGGACAATTGAATTTGCTCAGATCCTTGCAAGACAGCCCATGCCTCAAGATGGATTTGAAGAGACTTGTTCCAACAGAACTCTTAGTGCTCACATGATCACTAGGAGTGGGGAAATGGAGGAATTAATGGCAGTGTAAAGATTGCTCCATTTTTCACCTTTTCAAGTGCAGTACTAGGTGTGAGGGCAGAACTGCTGTGGTCTTGTCAAAATGTTTGCCGTGGAAGCGCATTTTATTCTCAAGAACCAGTCTGACATGGAGCCTTGTTGTCTCCAGAAAGGTAAATCTCACAGTGTATTATGACCTCAGGCTTTCAAGAACTTGAGTGATCCGTACTGATGGAACATTAGCAACACTGATCACTAAAAATGGATCATTCATTCATCGCTAAAATGTGCCAGATGTTTTCATGGATGTTTTACAGCATCTTGTGAAGTTGACATTCATGCCGCCATTTGAAAAATGAGGACATAGTGTCTGAGGGTTACTCAGCAACCGTCCACACTTGAACTAGAGTGAAGACTCAAATTTGAGCGTCTGCCTCTAAGTCTCAAACTTTTTTTTTTTTAATCATCCAATATATACAGGCTTTTCAGTTCATTGAGCTCCAGGCTGTGTTTATTTCTGTCTATAGTTTGAGGGTCACAAGACTGCTATTGATATTAGTGCTACATCAGATAAAAGTAAAGTATTTGTTTACAGTTATCTCTTCTACTTCTAAACAAAAGTTTCCAAACTGATGCAAACTCATACATCCTTGTGAAAACCAACACACACCCTCATTCACACATCTATTAGCAAGGCCTTACATAAAATCAGTAATAGGAAAGGGCGTGGGGGAAGAAAACATATTTTTTTTATATATGTCTGTATATTTTTTTTTCCTTTTTCTTTTTCTTTTTTTTAAAGAAAAGGTACAGGCCAGAATGAAGATGAGTAGTCAGGCAGGCAGAGAGAGAAGGAAGAAACACTTTATTTTTATTCAGTTGTTTGCATTGGTTGTTTCTCTCCCAGACTCAGTATTCAAACCCAGGGGTATGTGGCCTGTGCTCCTTTGGAGGTGATTGACCAAACCATTCCTCCACCAGGGTGTACCTGTTTTATATTTTTAAAGTTTGATTTCTTTACAAGATTTGAGTTTAGTTTTTGTTAAGTGGAAGAACCCTGCCCTTTTTGCTCCACATGAATTCTTACAAGAGCTACCCTCTTGGAAATAGCTAAAAGTCTGAAGTTCTGCTTTCTCTTTGTATCCATAACTTCTCTCCCTCATGATCATCTCTGAGACTCGGGGATTTCAAGAACATACATGGAGAGCCCTCTTAACTTGAAAATAACATGAGGGCAGAAGTCATGCATTTGTATTCAAGAGTTGGCCCTTCCTCTTTGAGTGACCTAAGCATGTGGTGTTGTTTTTTAAACTGTGTTGAATCTCAGTTTGCAGACTTTAAAAATGGATATAGCAGCGCTGTATCCCCCTGGCCTCTTAAAAGCTTTCAGTGGGAGGCTGTATAGAAGGGACCAGATCAATGCCCAGAACATAACACATCTCAATAAAGAATACTACCTTTCTTGCTCATTTTTGGTCCCTCAAAATTTCATTAGAACTATCAAAATTATATAGGATGCATGACTTAGACCTTCACGGCTTAACCAATGCCCTGTCCTTGCCCCTGACCCCCAAGCTGTCCCTAGTCTTGTCCATTGGGTTGCAGATACAGCTGTCGCTAGTGCCTTTGAGTCACTGTCTCCCCAAACATTTGCTCAAAAAGCAACTTCATTTTAGATCGCTTTACCTCCCTGTGACCTCAACCTGTCTTGTAATGAGCAGTGGTTAGTGGTGCTGGCAAGATGGTGATTTGAGCCAGAGTGTTTTATCTCTGCTCCTCCATCTGACAATTAAGGGACAATGTTGCCTCAGGGTTGGAAGTTAAGTATCTGCCACTGCCCACATGCTAGAAACTTCAGGCATTTCCGACTAGAGTGAAGAAGGGTCTGAGATGAATAAGGGTTCTACGGCCACATCCCTGTTCCCAGTTTTAGAGAAACTTCTCATCCACCGATGTGGGAAGATTGCTGCCAGATGAAAGGGGGTTACAGGACAATCAGAGATTAGATACTTAAATAGGAAATCATACACCAAAGAGACAGAGAAGGAGACTGGAATGGTAGTAATATAAATTCATTTTAATTTACTCATTGTATGTGTGGGAAGGGTTGGTGATTACTTTTTAAAAGTCTGTTGCAAATTTATTTCCTTTTAAAAAAAGTAAGACATATCTGATGAACATCTCTTGTAATTGTACTTTCCAGAGATAATTTCTTTTAACAGTTCCATATGAATTCTTTTGAGTATCTTATTAATAAGCATGAAATCCATGCAATATATATTATTATAATTATTAGTTTACAAAAAACAAGATTGTCCTCAGCTAGCACTCATCTATTGCACTTTCTATTTGATGATGCATTAGAAGTGCTTTCTGAGTCGGGATAGACATAACTCTTGCCATCTTTTTTTTCTTAATTGGGATAAAATCCACATAACGGAAAATTAACCTTTTTAAGATTGATAACTTATTGGAATATTTAGCACATTTACTGTGTTGTGTAGCTGCCACCTCTGTCTAGTTCTAAAACACTTTCACAGGAGATCACACACCCATTTATTAGTTCCCCTCTCTCTTGTCCCCCCTCCCCAGCCCCTGGCCACCAGTAACCACCTTTCTATCTCTAGGTAGGTACCTCTTTTGGATAGTTCATATAAATGCAATCCTCTAATATGTGACTTTTTGTATTTGCACTTCTGTTTTCTTGCATTTTTTTCAAGATTTATCCATATGGCAACCTGGAGCAGTCCTTCACCGGTCACGTTATATTCTGTTGTATGGATGTGTATATATCACATGTTGTTTTCTCATTCACCAGTTGATGGAAATTTGGGTTGTTTTGCTTTTGAGGTTGTGACTAGTGTTGTGAACGCATGTGTACTTGTTCGGATGTCTGTGTTCTTTTCTTTTGGGCACATACCTAGAAGTAATCCCATGCTACTTTTGAAGGAACCACCAAGTTATTTTCCATTCATACATAGAACAGTATATGAAGTTTGCAATAATTTTTACACATCCTCACCAACACCTGTTATATTCTTTAGCTGAAAATCACTGTTGCAGCCACATCATCTTGGTCTGTGTGAAGTGCTATGTCTTGGTGATTTTGATTTGCTTTTCCCTGATGAGTAATGACTATTGAGCATCTTCTCATGTACCTACTGGCCGTTTATATATCTTCTCTGGAGAAAGGTTTATTCAAGAAGCTACCCATTTGAAAACTGGGTTGTTTGTCTTTTCATTGTTGATTTTGCTAACCTTTCTTAATGTGAGCACAGTATTCAGTGATGTATTCAGCCTTCCTTTTATTCTATTGTAAGAGCAAGGCATTGTGTCAATAAAAAGTCAGGGCAGAAGCTGGTTATAAAGGCAAAAAAAATGTCTGCAGTTTTAGGAAAATACACAAGACATGATTCTCTGAGAAGACCTGGGAGAAATTTCCCATTATTACTCCATCTGGTGGAATAAAAACTGTAACCCAAGCTCATCAGTTTTACCTAATATTTTTCTTTCCCTGGGTGGGAAGTCACTATAAATGAGGGAGAAGCAGGTGGAGTGGGGAAAATGAATCCTGAAGTTGGTGATTTTTGTAGAGTTTTACCCTGTAATGGAGGAATGATTAGAAGGTCAAAGATTCTTCCCAAGTGACTGATATAGACCTTGACCCATATGAAATGAACTGTCACCTGATTTTTTTCTATAAATCCCCAAAGAAAGGAGAACCAATTATCCTAGATTAACTGTGACATCTCATTTTTTGGCATGAAGAATCTTGTGTCCTGGGAAACTCCTCTCTGTGACTTGAAAGTGGAATCCTCTGTGATGGGAAGTGTGGGAAATTGGGGGAGTGGAGAGTGCAAAACTCATATGGTAACTCCCTGCAAAGGGGCTGAAAGTAATATTGTAACGAAACGATAGGGCATAGCCCATAGTCACCATCTTTCGTCTGACGGTGATGTTGGCAGCCATACTTTGTGGTTCACCAGGATGGCCCACCATTGTCCTGCATTCTGGCTTATGAGATTTAAGTGTGAACTCAAGTGCATTGCTATGATGAACATGAACAGTGTGTCTTTGTTCATTTAATTCTAAACATTGTGACCAAGTTTTCTAAGAGATCAGATAACAAAATGAGAATGATTACAGTACCAGAGCCTGCATGACCTAGATATGACTGGAATATGACTGAGTCGTTTGAGTGACAGACGGAAGAAGACTCTACCTGGGTGAAGGAGGTAAATGACCCAAACCAAGCACACAGCACAATAGGCAGAAGATCACTGGGGATTGTGCCTGATGGGGAAGAGGATGTCAAAGCAGGCAGGGCCACTGGAGGTCACAGATCTGGAATGAGCCAGTAGATACCACCCCAAAGTCAATGTAAAGGTTTTTCACCTTCCGCACATCACCCCTGCTTCGTCAAAGACATCGAGCACTGAACTGGTTTGCACCTACCTCAAGAATGAATCCACATAGCTCTCTTGCTTCCTCGAATGTTCTGTGAAATAAAATTGCATTTCCTGATTCAGGAAATTGAAATATTAAAATATACTGTGGTCAGACACAAGGGGACATTTGGAAACTATTCTGTTGCTTGTTCACCCTGTGGAGATGATTGTTAGTCTTTTATCAATGATCAGACTTTCTATTACACTGGCTAATAACAGGGATGAAGAATATGCTTCCTAGCTGATAGATACTTTGGTTTGAAAGAATGGCGTTTCACGCTACCTTCTTGATTTCTATAATTGTTCTAATGAAACCGCAGGAAACAGAAAGCGTAAGATTGTTGATAATCTTGTCCAAACGCAAGGTTGGCTTTGCCCATCTGTGTCTTTGTCAGATGGTGCTAATGGAAATGCTATCAAATTCTAGGTAGCCTATAAATTGTCTTCCCAAAGAAAATAAAAGTTCTCAACCTGCAAAATGTTCTCTACATCTTGCTTACTAGTGTGGTTGAGTTTTTCAGTGAAAAGTTTTTGTCACGTGTAAGTTTGCTCGAAACTTGCAGAAGTGATTACTACAACGTGACTTAAAGAAATCAGTAGATCACCCTCCACAGGGTGGTACGTCTGATAGGTTATTGCTTGCCATGGAACCTTATTTTTAAATGTTGGCCTGCTATAAAATACTTCCAAGTGTGGGGCAGGAAGAGTCTCCTTCTCTAATTCAGAAACGCCTCGAGGATGGAAATGGGGCAAAGGATTACTTTAAAACAGATTTATATGTCCTTTCTGCAAAGCTGTTTGGTAATATTTTAAAGAGAGATGTAAGAGTCTAGAAAAGGATGCACTGACTGCAGATGAATTGTTTTAACTTGTGGGAAACACGTTTATGGGGAAAAAGGACTCGTTTCTGGGAAATCAGACCGTTTCTGCCTTCATAAAACTGTTGATAGCAGGAGCAGCCATATTGCACAGGACTTTCTCAATTTCTTTACTAAAACTCTTATTTGGGACCAGATTTTGAGTTCATGAATTTACATTACTTCTGTACCTTAAAAACATTTTCCCTGAGAAAGGTTTAACTTCGGAGTGTTTTAAAATCATGGGCATTTTAGACACAGGAAACTTACTGATGAATTTAAGGATGCAAAGGACCCGGGGGACAAACAGCTGGTCCTACCACCTGTCTGGTAGCCATGACGCAGGAGGACATTTTTAGAGAAATGAAAACTAATTCCTGCAAGGCTAAAAACCTGCTCTGGTAGTCAGTAAGAAATCTGAAGCATTTCATGATTAAATGCTTTTGTGGAGAGCATATTTAGCTTGACAACATCACCACCAGAAATCAGTGTCATGCGGGCTTGATGAAAAGAGTTGTGAGACAGAATTTTATACTTAACTGTTTTCAACTTCAACATGAAAGAAAAGAAAGTTATCCTAAAGACTGTCGTAAAGATATCTGGCAGTCAGAGAAGTATAATTAGGAAAAGATTTAGAAAGACTGAAACCATCCTATTGTACGTGGGACCAAGAGAAACTTGTTATTGTTACTATAGATAATACCTGTTTAATTCATTCTATTTTTTATGGTCTCTTGTTAAAGCAGCATTATATTTATGCTTCTTAATACACACTAAAGTAGTCTTTAGCATATACATGTATGTATATATACATATATAGTACATAGGTCATAGAATCTGTCAAATCTAGCAGAGAGAATTTGAAAAGATTGAAATCAGAGGGCAAAAGTGAATATTAAAAACATTATACTTTTCTCCTACATATTTGCTTAGACCTAGTATTGGTTACTACTAACTGCCAATTGAAGTCTTATAGCCTCTTTAAATGTTAGAATTTATATGGAATATTTATGATTTCAAATAGACATTTACTTTCAATATTTTTATGATAAAATAATAATGTAAGTAAAATTCATTATTGTGTGTTATATTATGATTTATTCGCTGTGGCTGTTTCCCATTTGACTTTCCAAAATCTGCATGTCTACCTAGATCAGGCTCTGTTACCAGCTCCAGCACCCCCGGCGCTTGGATTCCTCCCCATCTTCTTGTAGCCAATGTAAGCACAGATGAACCCACAATGATCAGCCTCCAACTCAACATGGGAAAGCAAGCAAGTCGGCATCCAATAACATGAAGATGGACCAATGAATAATAATGACTAACATTATGACTAACATATGACTAACAGCATACAGAGCAAATAATATGTAGAGAAATGACTGCTCAGTTGACAAGAACAGTGACAGTGTGTGGGGAAAACCCTCTAAAAGATGCAAGATGGCATGTGACTCAGATGTTCATTGACATGTTACTGACATTCTCCAAGACGGAGGCTTCCTAAATGTGGATGAATGAGTAAATAACCAAAGCGTAAAACCCTCCCAAAGTTAAAAAAAACCCTGAATTCATCATCCTAGAGAGCAGGTAAGTGGTTGTCAGATGCAAGGGGTGGAGGATGGGCACAGTGAACGAAGGGGGTCAAAAGGTACAATCTTATAAATCATGTGGACATAACACACAGCCTGTGACTGCGGTTAATAATCTATCAAATATCAGAAAACTGCTAAGAAACTGGGCTTCAGAAGTCTTTACAAGAAAACAGTTTGTAACTATGGTGATGCGTGTGAAACAACCTTATTGTGGGATCATCCTGTAGTATAGACACATTGAATGTGCTCCTAAATTCCCTCGAAGTTGTTGTGCTGTGTTACATACCTTAAACCAATATAATGCTAGATGTCAATTATGTTGCAATACAAAAAACCGCCCAAAATACAAATGGAAATTTCTTACAATGGCTTTGCAGTTTAGAAGAATTTAAAGAGAATATGAATATAGTGATTCCCAGATAAGTCGTTAAAATAACAGCGAACTGAGCAGGAGGATTACTGAGGAAGAAAACAAATTAAGAATGCAAACTCTGCTTTTAAATGAAAGAGAGAGAATCACAGGAGAATCTAAGACATTGCAGAAAAGTGAATTTATAACTTAGAACAAAAGCTTCTAATGATAACCCTGCCTGCAGAAAATAAAATCAGAGATTAATGCAATTAGGGTGCCAATAACAGATAAGAAGCTTTTAAACTAAGAATAATTGGTTTCTCTGAAGCAGGAAAGTAAAACAGAGCCATGGTGAATGACAAAAGACTGTCACAATGGCCCCAGAAATACTGGGTCAGGTTTCCAGAGACTGGTGGGACGATGACCTCATGGCATCAGGACCCCGACTCGTGTTTTTCTCTTCCTGCATCTTTGATGTGTGGCTCCTGAGCCTTCGTGAACCGTGTCCACATTCCAGGCAAGGAGACGAATGAAAGATGTGGGACAAATTCCTTTCTACTAGTGAATCTGTCTTTGGAAGAAGCTTTCCCAAGGACATCTGCTTTAACCTCACTGGTCAGAAATGACTATCCAGCTTCAATGGAACGTTGGAATGTAGTCTAGTTTTTTGCTCTCCACAGCTGAAGGGAAGACAGAGGGTTATCTGTGACTTTTGGGAGGCCAAACCAGAGCCATCTGCCAAAACAGGGAAGTCAACAGCATTGTCTCAATCTGATGTCAATAAGTAGCAGGCATTATACCTATTTCAATTCCAGGTGGCCACTAGAAAAATAGGTGGCGGGGTGGTGGGGGCAGGGGGACTAAATTTGAAGGCCATAGAGGGGAAAAATTGAAGTAAAGAAATTTTAATCAAATGAAGGCAGGAGAGAAAACTTAAAAGAGTCAAGGAGAAAGAATATTTTTAAGTAAACAAAATAAGATACAGAAGTGCAAGTAGCTCACAACAAATGTGAATGAAGTCAGTGGCTGCAGCAGCAAGAGCCAGCTTTCTGATCTTGCAGGAGACATTCTGAAAACAAAAGGGCACCAGAAACGGGAAAATAAAGATTTGGAAGTAGGTAGATGAAGAGATTCTGATGACGATGACTTAGTAACAGCAATGGAATTCCCAGCAGCCACAGCAAACCTATGAGGCACCTCCAGGCTCTTTGTCTTCTTTCGAGAAATGTCTGTTCGGGCCCTCGGCTCACTTTCTTTTTGAAACCTGTTTGTTTGGGCTGTTCCTCCTGGCCCCAGGCTCGCACTCAGGTCTTTGGTCATTTTGGTCTTTACCTGTGTCGTGTTCCAGCCGCCACCTCAGGGCCTGGGCCACTAGGATGTGTGTTTGCTCACCTTTGATGTTGGGTTACTTGTCCCTTTTCACTGCTGAGCTGTGGGAGTCCCTTCTATACTGTGGGTATGAACCCCTCATCAGACGTGGTTTCTAAGTGTCACCCCCACGCCGCAGGAGGCCGTGTCATGGACTGTGCAGACGCTGTTTGGTTCGAGGCGATCCCACTTGTTCAGTTTTGCTTCTGTTGCCTGTACTTTGGGTGTCAAGATACAAAAATGGTTGACAAGACTAATGCTAAGAAGTGCTTCTCTGGTTTCTTCCTGTCGCGTCACAGCTAATTTAGGCCTTTAATCCCTTACGTGGTGTGAGAGAAGACACATTTCTCTCTTCCACCTGCAGGTGTGTTTTCCCAGAGGGGCGCTCCTTTCCCATTGTGACTTCCTGGCTTGTTGACCGTCACTTACCTTACGTGACGCTCAGGCGCCAGAGAGGGCGCAGCGCCGGTACTCACTGGGGAAACGCGCATCGACACCGGACTTCCGTGACAGTGGGTGTGATCAAGGGGACACCGGTAGCCGTTGTCGGGCATGTGGACCCACGGGCGCTCGCGCACGGCTGCGGGAGTGTAAACTGATGGTCATTAGAGACAGTGTCAGAGCTTTCCCGGAACCCTGGAGGGACCGCCGTTGGACCAGCGGTCCAGCTTCGGGGCCTGTGGCCAAAGGAAGCGGCACCAGTAGCTGAAAAAGATGTTTGTACCCTCTTGACCACTGAAGTGTCAGTCACAACAGCTAAGATGCTGAAATAACCCGAATGTTCAGCGATGGGAGAATAGACGAAATGTGGTGTGTTGTGTCCCTTTATCTCTGCAGTCTTGCTGCCCTCTCTTCTCTCCCCCAGCTCTCCCTCTGTCTGTGTCTACACACACACCCCACACACACCCCCCCACACACCCCACACACCCCACACACCCC